>APFE031570218.1:0-215483 GCA_000404065.3 Pinus taeda
CTCTCTTAAAATAAGGTGGGCTATTTGAGGTGATTTGTAAAAATGTACTATGATACAAAATATTCGCCCACTAAAAATTTAAAACCCCTTAAGTTCGCCAAAGGGCGAACATTCGCCCCTAAAATCACCCCTAATTGTAGGGTATTAAATATGTGGAATGATGCCCAATATAAAGTAAATAAAAATAATGAACTATGCCCAACTCTTGTCATTAACAAAATATAGGAACCTTGAAGGTAAGAACTTCAACAAAACAATAGAGACTAAATACTCCAAGGAGATTTGTAGAAAGGAGATTTATAGTAGTAGAAAGGCGTGAGAGGGATTCCAGACAAGGAAATCAAGAGATATTTAGATTGCAGTGCTAGGGAGACCTAATACATAAACCTAGTCTTATGATTTTATTTTAACCTAGTAATAAAGCTAATAACTGCGGGTAGCAGCAGGAGGAAGTGAACTGTGGAGGAGAACACTTGCAACAGAAAGCCTAGAAAGAGAGAATTTGTTCTAGCTAAGGTTGGAAGAGATCAAAGGTTATAGGAAGTTCTTAAATAAAGATGAAGAGAAAAAATGAACTTCTCAAGGGGTGATAAGAGCATAATACCAAAAGAGAAAGGAATTATCGAGAGATTTTGGAGGAGAGAACCATAGGAATACCAAAAGGCTAAGCTATAGAGAAGGCTTGGTCAGGTATTGGGATGACAAGTTATTGGATAAGATGTGTTACCATGGATTAATTGTTACTTAAAGTGAACCCCATGAAGCTCATGACGGAGGAAGGAATATTTATATTTATAGTCATTACAAAGGTTCAAGTGTAGGCCACAAAATATGATAAGAAGATGCCAAATAAAAAGACATAACAAGAAGGATTAGTCAAGAGTAATTTGACAGAGAGTTTTCTTAGTTAAAGGAAAATCTCAGCATAATAAGAATGATTCTACAAGTTAGGGAGAAGTAAGACTAGATATGTGGATGAGATCTAAATAAGAAGATTCAATGGCTGCTGGTTAGATAGCTATATGCGAGGAAGTTGAGGAACATGTTGAGTTCTCAATTAAGAAATGAAAAACTCAAAGCAGTTGAGTTTGAAAAGTGTAAGAGAATACTTTACTTTATTTACTTTTTATTAATGCAATTCTAATTTTCCTAAGCATCGTATAATCTTCGATCCTTTGCCAGAGCCTTGATTGGAGAGTTGGGCCCACTCTCCTAATCAGATATTGTTAGATTAGTAGCATGCATAGATTTATATTGATTATGTTTGCTTTACTTTATTGTTGTAATGATTTATTGATTGTATTTATGTGAGATTAGATTATTGTTGCTTTAGTTTGCTGCTACTATTATGTATTTGTTGTAATTGTTATTTACTTATTGTTACTGTTAATTTCTTGTTTGATTGACTGCTCAATGTTAGGTAGGGAACATGTGGTCTACATAGACTTTGCACGATAACCTTGAAACAATGAAAAAGCCCTGGGTTGACAATTAATGTGGGGAAGGGTGAATTCCATAATTCAATCTCAACACCAATAGGGTGCACCAGTGTTTTTGTGAAGAATAATGATGGTACTCTTAGGTGATGTGTTGATAACAAACAGTTGAATAAGGTAACCATCAAGAACATATATATGTTTTCGAGGATTGATTACTTGTTTGATCAGTTGAAGGGAGAAAGAGTGTTCTCTAAGATTGTTATGAGACCAGAATACCATCAGGCACGCATCAAAGAAGAGGACATCTACAAGACACTTTCACAACGTAAGCTTTGAAATGGGAACAGATACGATTACTCACTTTTATGAGGTAGCAAAAAAATCATCCCATTTTGAAAAGTGTTGATTCAGAATACACTTTTTTTTTAGCATATTTATGACACCTTAAATTTTTATATGTATCAAGTATAAAAAAACAAAAATGTTAGTGATTTTCATGTTGATTTTGAAACATGTTGATGCAACATCAACCCCTTTTTTTAGAGGACTTATTTTTTACACTTCAAATTTTCTTATGTATCAAGTATAATTTTCTTTTTTAAATGTTACCGATTTTCATGTTAATTTTGAAACATGTTGATGCAGCATCAATCCCTTTTTTTAGAGGGCTTATTTTTGACACTTTAAATTTTCTAATGTATTAAGTGTGGATTTTTTTTAAATGTTCGTGATTTTCATGTGATTTTGAAAAGCATAATAAAAAAAAAATAATAATAATAATTAATTAAAGACATTTTTTACACTTTAAAATTTCTTATGTCCTAAGTATGCACAATTGTTTTTTAAATGTCGATTATTTAACAATTTTTCAAGCTGTCTTATTTCTCTTCTTGTTTTCGGGGACCCTTGGCCATGCCAGGCCAATTCTGAGAATCGGTCACACAAGGCCTAGAGCCCCTGACTGCTGAGCTAGCCAACCATGGAGTTGCCGCAGCCTCCACGGCCAGCCAGCCCAACAACCGGGGGAAATTTTTTATATTATAAATTTTTTAAGTTTTTAAACATGTTTTAAAAAAAAAAATTGTTTTTTAATATATTTTTTATTTTTTCTTATTTTCGAGTTTTTATTTATTTTTTTTAATATATTTTACGTTTTTATAATATAAATAATATATTATATATAATATATTATATCATATATATATATTATCTATTAATTCTATTTTTATGTTTTTATTTAATGTTTTTTTTGTTTTTATTATACTGTTTTTTTTTTTTTTGTTTTAAATTTTTTAATCTTTTTTAAATTTGTTATCTTCACTGTTTATTATTTTGTTTTTTTTAATTTGTTTATCTTTAGTTTTTGTTAGTTTTCTAATTTTTTTAAATTATGTTGTTTTTATTTTTTTTTTTTTTTTTTCTTTTTATTTTACTATGATATGTTTTTTCTCATTTTTTGTGCTATAATATATATATATATATATATATATTTATATATATTATAATATAAAACGTTATTTTTTTTTTTGCAAAAATATTTAGAAATTCCATTATAAAAAAATTGCAAAGAAAAACTATAAAACACATGTTTGGAAAACTCTTAAAAAATTAACATCCTAGGACGAAAAACACGAAGACAAATAGCACAACTTAAAAATTCGTTAACTTTTAAACTTTTTTTTTTCAATGTGTCAAGTTGTCTTAAGCTAAGGTTTTAAAGTCATCATGTTTTTAGCATTTAAAAAAGAAATTGTGCTTTGTATAATGACACTTACATTCAGGTGTTCATTTTTAAAGTTTTTTTAGTCACAAAATTTTTCCATAATGTCAAAATATTAAGGTTTTCTAGCATTTCATAATTCCAACATAAAAAAATTTCATTTTTAGGTCGTTTTTTAATGTTTTTTTGGGGTTTTTTTTGCTAGAGTTCTTGTTTTGAGTTTACAGTTCTCATTACAAAGTTTACGTTGTTCTTTCCAGATCAGATATGGGAATTATGAATTTTTTGTAGTTCCATTCGATTTGACTAATGTTCTAGCTACTTTTATGTGCTTGATGAATAGTGTGTTGTGTCCTTATCTCAACAAATTTGTTATTGTATTCATTGATGATGTATAATGAGGAAGAGCATACTGAACTCTTAGCACCATTATTGAGATTTCTAAGAGAGAATAATTTGTATGTCAATCTTACTAAATGTAGTTTCTTTTAGAAAAAAGGTACATTACTTGGGGCATGTGATTTCCAAGGAAGGTATAATAGTGGATTCGGAAAGGATAAGGGATATCATGGAATGGGCAGCTCTGAGGAATGTGGATGAGGTAAGGTCATTTATGGGGTTAGAAGGTTACTATGGGAAGTTAATTAAGAACTTCTCGCAGATTGCACACCTTATCACATCATTGTAGCGAAAAGGTAAGAAATTTGAATAGACAGAGGAATGTGCAACAAGTTTTGAGCAATTGAAATAGTTGTTGACAAATGTTCTAGTTCTAAAGATTGCATACCTGGACAAAGAGTTTTTGATGTGTATAGATGCTTGTAAAAGAGGACTTGGTGGAGTCCCTATGGAGGAAGGACAGATAGTTTTCTATGAGTCAAGGAAATTGAATGAGCACGAGGAGAACTATGTGACACATGAACTTGAGTTGTCAGTAATCATCCATGCTTTGAAGATGTGGAGATGGTATCTTCTTGGAAGGAGGTTCATCTTGATTAGTGATAACAGTGTAATGAGATAAAGATTTAACCAACCGAATTTAAATGTTTGGAAAGATAGATGGTTAGCCATGATCAGCGAGTTTGAATTTGAGATTAGGTGCATTAAGGGAAAGTAAAACAAGGTTACAGATGCTCTTAGCCGAAGAGAGCAGGTGAATCGTATAGCAACTATGAGTTCTTACCTAAAACATTTATAAGACTAGATCTTACTGGTAGGACAATATGATGATTGGTATAGGGAGCTTAGGCACAATTTACAGCAGTAGGGTACAGTTGAACATGATGTGAACTATCATCTCACAGTAGATGGTTTGATCACATTTAGGTAAAGGATTTATGTGTTGGAAAACAGTGAACTCAAGTAGCACATCTTGAGGGAATTTCATGCTAATTCGTATTTAGGTCACCTTGGATACCATAAGACATTGATAGTAGTGAAGAATTTCTACTATTTGTCGAACCTGAAGAACGAAGTGGAAAACTTTGTGGCTATATGTTTGGATTGTTAATAGGTAAAAGCATAGTGTAAGCATACAAGTGGTTTACTACAACTGATTCCAATTCCAGAGTGGAAATGGGATGTCATTTCTATGGATTTCATCATAGGTTTATCGAGGACACTTATACAGCATGATTCCATTATGATTATGGTTGGTAGGTTGAAAAAGATAGTGCACTTCATTCTAGCAAAGTCTACTTATTAAGCTAGTGACATAGCACAAGTCTTCATCAGAGATATAGTGAGATTGCATGGTGGTCTGAATAAGATTGTGTCAGACAGATATGTTAAGTTCACTTCCATGTTCTAGAAAGAGTTATTTGCACGATTGGGTATAGAGTTGGCCTTCAACGCATCTTATCATGCGCAAATAGATGGATAGATAGAGATGCTCAATAGGATTTTGGAGGACATGTTGAGAATGTATGTTATGCATCAGCAACAGAAGTGTGAAGTGTATATTCCACTGGTAGAATTTTCTTACAACAATGGGTATCAGGAGTCATTGAGGGTGAGTCCATTTGAGGCACTATATCGGTAGAGTTGTAATACTCCTATCAGTTGGATTTATCCAGTGAATGGGGTGTTGATAGGGTCAAACATGTTGGTACATATGGAGTATGAATGCAGGTTATCAAGTAGAATATAAAGGCATCACAAGACAAATAGAAGATTTATGTTGATTAGCACGGGGTGTTTATGGAATTCCAAGATGGGAAACAAGTGTATTTAAGCATCAAGCCCAAGAAGAGTTGATTGAGGATTGGGTCATGTGTGAAGCTAGCACCTTGGTGTTGTGGGCTTTTTAAGATCCTTGAAAGGATTGGACCAGTGGCCTACATACTTACACTGCCTCCAAAAGTGAAATCCCATGATGTTTTCCATGTTTCATTACTTAAAATATATGTGAAGGATATTGATCATGTTATTGATTGGTTTGTATTGCAGGTGGATCCAAAAGGATAATTCCAGCCAGAACCTCAGTGCATTTTATAGATAAATATTCTCATGCTTCATAACGAAAAAATTGAGTAGGTTAAAGTGCAATGGAATCACTTTGGGCCCAATGAAGCTAGATGGGATATGGTTGATCAGATGAATGCTATCTATCGTTCCTTGTTTTCTAGTTGAGGAAAAGACATTTTTGTATATGTCTATATGTATATGCATGTAAATAACAACACACATTGTGTTATAAAGCTCAAATGAGCAGTATGGGTGTCATGTTGTTTTTATTTTTCATGTTGGTGTTTCTTTTTAGCAGGTTGTTCATTGTACATATTTCACTAAGCTAAGTTATAAAGCTCCATGGGTAGTACGTTTTTATTTCAAAGGTGTTTCTAGTTGTAGGTCTCATTGAACACCAAGGATGGTGTTCCCCTAAAGGGGAGGGGTTTGTAATAGCCTTGAGTTAAAAATCCATGCAATTAAATTAATAAAGGAAAAATAAGGTGAAGGTAATGGGACACGTATTCCAAGCTAAATTTGTCAAAAACATCCTAGTTGGTGTTCATTTGGTTTATTATGGCTAAGGAGAAATTGGCAAAGGCAACGGAAAAGCATTTGAAAAGGAAAGAGGCATTATTTCACATTTTATTTATGAGAATAAAGGAAATTAGGAGAAAAGAAGCGTGAAACGTCAAAAGTCGCATGTGAGGAGGAAAATGAAGGGAAAATAATGGAAATTGAAGAAAATAGAGGCCACATTCATAAAAACACTTATGAGGATTATTTCACAACCTTTTGTCATTTTTCGATTGGAGCTCTCTCTATTCTCTCTATTTTCTCATACTCTTGCACACTTGAAACATTCCTAAAGCACTCTAGCATTGGAGGACAAAAGGAAAAGAAAGAAAATGGAAGAAAAGATCAATCAAGAAAGAGTTGGATCAAATGACTACAATGGGATTACTTGCACATTTCAAGTTGCATGTATGATTTTCTTGATAGTTTTGGCATGCATGGTATATCCATATGTGTATTTGGTTCTCTTGTTATCATTGGCATGGGTTTTTCCAGGTGTGGCAGTGGTTTTCAACCTTTCTTTTCCATTTCCAGTTAGCCATGGTGTGGTGGGGTTATTTTGCTTGGTTTATTTGAATTACCAAATGGTTTCAAAACTGAGTGGGAATGTCTCACGAAAACTCTCAAAGGTCTAGAAATCCTAGACCAGTAAAGGTGGGATATGTGGTAAAGCCTAATTATGGAGACAGGAAAATTCCTCATGGTTTAGGTGGAGATATTTGGAGGAATCCATGCTTCTATAGGCCTAGTGATCCCTAGAACGGTATATGGTGGGATTATCATAAATCCTAGTAGTGTACATTTCTTTTTTGGGCCTAGGAATCCTTGACCGATATATGGCAGGATTACAGTAAAGACTGGTTGTATAAATGAGGGCTTGGGCCTAGGAATCCTTGACCAGTATATGGAGGGATTGCGGTAAAGCCTAAGGAAGCCCTATTTTTTTTTATGTGAGTCCCACATTCATTCTTGGAATATGGCATGGGGATGATTGGTTGAAAGAAATATTTGGTTCAGCCCAATCTATGGTTGGGTCATACGTGGAAGTCCCCGACTTGGTTTATTTTTTCATATGTTAATAAGAGATATTTTCCTCTTATGTATTATGTGTAAACGTACTTATTATTATGTGGATTTAATGGTTGTTATATCATTGATATTTCTCTGATTATATGTTGGTTATAAGCATGGCTTATGGCAAACTTGATTTATGGCTCTCATCAGGTTTTGATTAGTAAATGGAATTTTAATGAATGAATGAACTAATATATGATATTGCAGATATGTTGAGAAGGCATCATACCTTCTTGACGATTCTCAGATATCTATGAAATCCATATGTTCATATGTGTATTTATGACCTGTACATTGCATGTTCATGATGTGTTTGATGAAATTTTTGTCATGGTTAGGATGAATCAGGTCAAGTCCTTGTTTTTGTTTTGAATTAGAGGCCTTGTCTTCTTGTTATTTATCACTTCTGATACTTTCATCAAGTTCTCGGTAGAGGTCTGGGTCTTAACACTGAAAACATGGCTTAAATCTTGTGGTCCCTTGCATAGAACTGGCTTAAAAAGATTAAAGTCGCATGGAAGCCTTGTTGTGGGAGAGACTAGAGGGTCATTTGCATGGATGGATTTTAATGGGAGCGACTAGGCATTTAGTTCAGTTAAAAAGCAAGTTAACTCAGGGGTTGGGCACCTGGAGTGTTTAATTAGCCTTTAGGTGTCCTGCAGTTCTTAAGGAAGATCAATTTGGTTTATTTTTGTCGATTCCACTTCCTTAATTGTACTTGGGGAGTTGACTCATATCATAGTAACTCTTAATCACATGTTTACCTTGGTAAGCCAATTAGCTTGAGTAGATGTGGGAGGAGGGTTTTACAATCAGATACCATCCCTTTGACAAGTCTTCAAGTCTAAGAGATATGTGGATTTCCAGACTAAAGAGAAATGAGAGGGTAGATCCAGATGCAAATGAGTGTGGACCCTGCAAATAGTGGGAAATGTGACATCAACCTATCTAGCTCCAAACGTGTGAGGCATAGAGAAAAGGTTTTACATGTGGATCTCAATCACCAAACTAAGGTTAAACTAGTAGTACCATCCATGATCACATGAGATAAGAAAGAATAAACATCGATAGTTAAGAAATGTGTCATTTAATGTTTTTGTGTGAACATATTTTACCTTTGCTGAAACAACAACACCAAGAAATTTGTAAAATATGAGCCATTGTTTTTGGGGAAAAGGGGTTTGTGGGATTCCCTAGTATAATATTAAGGCATGAAGCCACAATGGAATAGAGGATCCATTTACATCAACTATGAATATTGTGAATACAAAGAGAGCGATTCAAGCACAAGTGAGATTTTGATAGTGTTGGCTACATCAAGTAGTATCTTACCATGGTTACACTATTTCGGGATTTAGAGAAGGGAATAGTAGATTTGATTCGAAGATAAGTTGTTGGCATTGGTATCAAATCAGTTCTATGCGGTAAGTGTCTCTATGTATTAAATGGCATGGACTAACATCACTCTACAACAAATCCAAGTGGTGAATTCAAATTTGAGGAGTAGGTGTTGGTAAATCACTAACCCGAGTTCTACAAAAACTATTGGAAATATGGAGAACACATTGAGAGGAAAGATGGTTAGAATATTAGCCTTTAATTTCATTAGTCAACATTTTCGGTATCGATTTACTGAAAGAATTAGTGGCTTTCTTTCTTGTAGAAACAAGATCACTTTGAAGACTAAGATGAAATGCATTAGGAAACCTTGCAAATTTAATCTTCAATTCTTTTTTTTGGAAAGTGTGGGAATTTTTGTGTCTTTTGTTGAGCATATCAAAATAAACAAAAAGATGATGTTGGAAAGATTTCAAAACCACAAGGTAATTTTCTCATACTAAACATTGTAGGTAGTTCATGTTTAAACATGAGATAATTCTAATGAGAATTGGAATTACCACTGAAATTATTATTGGAATTCTAGTGGAAAGGCATTATTGAAGGGAAATGTTATTTTCAGAGCAAGTTAATGGATATTTTCTAGATTAGGGGTAGTAAGTACACCCAGCCCAAATTCACTCATGAATTACACTAATATTCAAGTGCAGGATATTAACTATGTGGAATGATGCCTAGTATAAAGTAGATTAAAATAATGAACTATGCCCAACTCTTGATCATTAACAGAATAGAGGAACCTTGAAGGTAAGAACTTCGACAAAATAATAGAGACTAAATACTCCAAGGAGATTTGTAAGAAGGAGAGACAACACAAGTTTAGTAGTAGAAAGGCCTGAAAGGGATTCCAAACAAGGGAATCAAGAGATATTTAGATCTTATTGCTAAGAAGACCTAATACATACACCTAGTCTTATGATTTTATTTTAACCTAGTAACAAAGCTAATAACTATAGGTTGCAACAGGAAGAAGCAAACTGTGGAAGAGAACTCTTGCAACAGAAAGGCTAGAAAGAGCGAATTTCTCCCAGCTAAGTTTGGAAGAGATTAAAGGTTAGAGGAAGTTATTAAATAAATTTGAAGATAAAAAGTGAAGTTCTCAAGGGGTGATAAGTGCAAAATACCAAAAGAGCAAGGAATTATTGAGAGGTTCTAGAGGAGAAAGCAAAGGAATACCAAAAGGCTAAGCCATAGAGAAGGCTTGGTTAGGTATTGGGCTAATGATTTATTGGAGAAGACCTGTTACCATGGATTTCTTGTTACTTAAAGTGAACCCCATGAAGATCATGATGGAGGAAGGAATATTTCTATTTATAGTCTTACAAAGGTTCGAGTGCAGGCCACAAAATATGATAAGAAGATGCCAAATAAAAAGGCATAACAAGAAGGATTAGTCAAGAGGAATTTGACAGAGTTTTCTCTTAGTTAAAGGAAAAACTCAGCATAATAAGAATGATGCTATAAGATAGGGAGAAGTAAGACTAGATATGTGGATGAGATCTAAATAAGAAGATTCAATGGTTGATTAGATAGCTATATGGGAGGAAGTTTAGGCACATGTTGAGTTCTCAATTGAGAAATGGAAAACTCAAAGCAATTGAGTTTGGAGAGGAGGAAGTTAACCACTTTGAACTAGAATAAGGATAAGTCTTTGGTAAATATTATGATTAAGATGAGGAGAGGAGACTCATTGAAAGTCTCTTAGATTATGTGAAAATTATAGAATCAAAAATGAATTTAATGACAAGTAATGAAGCTAGAGAGCCTTGCAATTTTAAGATTGACGAAGTTTGTTTGAATATGTAGGTATTGTCGATTATGAATGTGGATATCCATTAATAGCTTCCATGAAGGAGGGAGAGGAAGAAAAATTGTCTCTAAGAAATAAAGACAAGGAGACTTTCATAAATGAATTAAATAGTAGCAAACTTGCGATAGTGAATGTAATTCTTGGTCAACATAAAGTTGTGATTAAGGAGATAGAATGTATGTCATTTCCTAGAAATGGAGTTGAACCTCAAGGACAAAATTCATAGGAAGTGATAAAAGGTATTGAGGAATATATAACACTGTTAGAGGAATGCTTGACAAGGGATGAATTTTTCCTGGAGTCTCTAAATCTAGTTCCAGTTAATTTTGTTGATTTAGATTAAGAGTCAAGTTTCCCAGAAGAAATGATGATAGATTTAATGGTGCACATTCAACCTATAAACTTGGAATTAGAAGAATGTGTATCATATGAAATAATATTTAATAATGTTATTACAACTCTTAGGAAAGAGGAAGACAATGAGAAGAGATTAAATCTCCAAAAGTGTTTAGATAAACTTGGAGATCCAAGACAAGGGATATCAAATGAAGCGAGAGCACCTTGTATTTTTAAATCTAACAAGTTGTGCATGGATCTAGGTCCTAATAATTAGAAGGGAGGATATCTACCTATAGCTATAATAATGATAGGATAGGATGAAGGAATACCTTCTAACAACATTGGCGAAATACGAAATTTAAAACCTATCAAAATGGAAGAAGAGACAACATTGTCTCATAAAGGGAATCAAGGATAAATCCATACATAGAAAACCAATGAAACCACTGGAGTATGATTTCAAGGGTTAATGAGTAGGAAAAAATTGGATTTTATTGATATCCAAAAGAAATATCAAGTAAACTATCAACAAAAAAATTTAGATGCTATGCTCATGAATTTTGAAGAGGTTAAATTGCAGTGCAAGTGAATTAGAGCAATGAAATTATTCAATTTCCAAAATAATTATGTTTTTGTATATGTCAAATGTGTTGAAGAAAGGATGAAAATGTCTCATAAAAACAAAATTTTGTTCCATTTAGTGAAATAGGATGACAACACGAACAAAACATTTTTTGCATATGACTTGAGAGATGGTAACATTAAATTTTAGTTGAGCACAAAAATGGATGATGAGATAGATAGAATGTGGATGCTGATGAGAAATATGTCTAAGAGAAGAAACAAAAAGAAGAGAAGTGCATCCAACAACAAAATACAATTAAGTATGCAATTTTACCTCAACAAGGCACATGCGATACTGCAAAATCAAGTCTGGGATCCTGGAAGTTTGAGTTCAACAGTGAAGCAATAATATAGCCATACATGTGGACAAAAAAACATTAAATATGGGATGCAAGAGGTGTGAATATATTGAAGGAACATGACCAAGAGTTCATGGAAAGTTTCTAACTAGGGATTTTGATGCAGGAGCATCGACTCCTAGGCAACCTATTTTTCTTGGACCCTAAGGGGGTCATGAAATTTCCCTCAATTCTAATTTGTATAAAATTATGTTTTTTTATGTAAATACAAGTGTATAGATTCTATAATAATTTGGTTGGTAAATCTATTTTGGTGCCCTGGTGTTTTGGACAAATGGACCTTTGGAAAATTAACAATTGCTAGAGTGACGTGTTTATAATGTTGGGATAGATGTCCAAATATTTTTTGTTTTGTTAGGATATTTTTAGGTATGTACAAAAATTATACGTGTATTATGCATAGGAGAATCAACAAAGTGTAGAGTAGAGTGAGCTTATAGGAGAGAAGCACTCTCAAGAGCTTGAGCCAAAAACCTATCTCCTTCCTAGAATCACCATTGATCAAATAAGATTTTGTCATCCATAAGACCTCTATCATTGTCCAAGTTTTTGTTGCAAAGAGTTAGGTTGTGTGTGCGAGTGTGTGGGAAGAGAGATTTTGTAACTCACTTAATTATGTTCCATCTCCTTATATTTCATACATACATACATACATACATACATACATACATACATACATACATACATACATACATACATACATACATACATACATATATAGATATAAGTTTTTGTGGCCTCTTGTTGTTGTGATTGGTTGAGCTTATGAATAGCAATTTGCAACTCTTGGATAAGCGCCTAACTTCTTGGTTTTGTTCTTAGTTAAAGTTTACAAGTCATATTTATGTAGGAAATTTAAACAATCACTACCAGCATTTAATCAGGTCAATTTATGACCATCTCTCTTATTCTTAGACTACATATTGCTTGGACAGAGGATTAATGTCCATTAATAAAATCCAAGCTTTAATCCATTGAAAATTTTGAATTAATGTATGTCAACTCAGAAATATTCAATCCTCTTGCAAATCCATTGTTTTTAACATATATTGTTTTCATGGTGGACCCATGTATCTCATATTATCAATTATATAATGTGAATTATGTCAACCATATTTTTTACCATATTCATATTGAGGAAATACATCCATGTCTAGAACAAATTCAGGCCTCTATTAATCTAAGATTTTACATATTTAACACTTTTATGAGTTAGCATGACTCTAGATCCATATTTGTATTATATCTTAGTTTTATTGTATCTTGGTTTACAACACCAAATAAAATCGCTTTGAAAAAACTTCCAATCCGGGAAATATATGGACTTTTAGACTAAAGTGGAAAGTGCAAAGGGAGTATGGATCAGAATGAAATGAAGTGTGGAACGCATGGAATCTGGGAAATGTGTCATCAACACATTCGGATCCAAATTCATCTAACACAGTGAAAATGTGGTACATTTGAATCTATCTAGATCCCCCATCATCAAATTGAGTTGAAACCAACAGTACTAGTCGTAGTCACATGAGATCAAAAAGGATAAAAACTAAGAGATATGAACCAGGTCATTTAATGGTTTTGAATTAATAGAGTCTAGCTTTGATGAAATAACATTGCCAAAGAATTTGTGAAGGATGAGAAATTTTTTGGGGAAAGAGGATTTTTTGGATTCCCTAATGCAATATTAAGGCATGATTAAAAGAAACCATGGAATAGAGGATTCATTTACATCATTTATGAGCATTGTGAATACAAGAGAGGGATTCAGACACAAGTGGTATTTTGAGAATGTTGGTTGCAATATATAATTCCTCCTTATCCCCCTCCTTATTTAATTAGTCATTTCATGGAGCATGTATGTGTAAAACTTGTTTCCACCTCACCACTTTACTTTCCCACCGCACATTTTCACATTCCCTAAATTCTCCGCTCCTCTTCTCACCACATTCCTTTCTATCCCCACATTTTTACAATCCCAAAATTATAACCACATTTCTAAATCATCAAATTTCCCTTAGCATCACTCAAGTTGCACTCACATTTCCTAAATCCCAAAATTTTCATCCATGTCATCCAAATTGCACTTACATGACTTACTATACTTAGCCATTTTATGGATTTTTATCTCCAATTATCATTATCGTATCCTAAGTTCCCCACTTTTATTTGGCACATATCTCAACGACACATGGCAAGCCCTTTAATTTTGGTACGTCGTAGTGAAATGGACCTATCTCTAGGTGACACTGGTTAGGTATGGTTTGGACACTCATTATTGGCCAATGACTTTTGATGATGCTTTGATGATGTGGTGGAAGATAAAATCTACAATATGCACAAGATATAAAAGGTTCCACATATCTCTATATTTCACACACAAACACTTTGAGTGGAATTACTTTATACACCTATAATTATCCCCACCATCTCAAAGGTGAATGTGTAAATCAAGGCCTAAGATTCACTTGGAGAATAGATTAACATTTTTGGAGTCACTACCTTTTAGAGGCCATAACTTGAGTTCCTAATGTACAAATAGAGAAAATGAGAGTTTTGGAAAGAAAGAGACATTAAGAACAACATGGAAATAGTTACCATGTCTAAAGTGGTGGTTATCATGCACTAAAACTAAATTACAAACATGAATATTTCTAGCTTAGGAACACATTATTTTTTGAAAATGGCATATATCAAATGGAATTCCTAAATATATAAATTGCACCCTTTGTTGGGGGTTGAATATCAAATTTCATGTTTACCAAATGTATTTGAATTCATTGCATAAAGGGAAAAAAACATTAACTATAAAGTAGTTCCAAGAGGATGAAGAGAATTTTATAAAAGAATGTATGATATGCATTGAAGAGTTTAGAAAATCAAAGAGTTTGTTAGGGGCAAGCTTTTCCTTTTCCAAAATTTGTGAATTAGCTTGCTTGGCTTCCTCCCTCATTTTTTCTTTTGTATATTTCTTTCCATTAATATTTCCATGTAGCATTTGGGAGGATTTATGACCGATTATTTGTTTGTATTCTTCCAAGCATTTCCCATGATATTCTATGCCTAAATGGGAAAAAACCCTACTTGTAAAATGAAAATGTGATATTATTTTAGTTTATATAATTTTCATTGAGATATTGATAAGTATTTTTTTGACCCTCTTGCTTTAGAAATTGTTAAACATGTCACATTTGGGATATTATTATTAAATTCTCCAACAAAGAACTATTGAAGTGTCATCCTTTTTTTTTTTTTTTTTTTTGAGTTTGTGTGGTTGATAAAGGATTCATAAGTGTGTGATGCTTTACAAATTATTTAAATTTCTATGACAACCTATCCATTTTATTTTCCTTTCATCTTGTAAAGTCATAAATAATTCTAGATTCATATTATTTTAAGAGGAAGAAAAATATATGTTGAGATCAAACTCTATAGGTAACATATTTATAGTTTTACTTGTTCACTTTTCTTTATGATGCACTTAATAAGTAAATATAATAAATGCTTCATGGAATATTTGTTGGGGGTTTTCTTTAGCACTCACCCATTACATTCGTAGAAGTCCATATTTATAATATTCAATATATTAGGCCCATGGGGCTTTGGATTGACGGTGAATGGGTGCGTTGTTAAAGCACTCCTTGCGATAGGTCACCGGTTCAAATGCCCCGTGGGTACTTAGGTTAGTCTTAATGTAGAAAAAAAAAAAAAATATTCAATATATCAGTAGAGGAGCATCAATTCTATAAAAATGAAGAAAATATTTCTTCTTCTCTGTAATTTTTCTCAATGTTCACAAATTTTCCTCGTTAAGAAAAAGTGATCATCATACCTCTACACTTCACATGAGGATTGTACTCATCCCATGCTTTTGTAACTATTCAAAAGTACGTTTTCCTGCTAATATACTTGAGCCAAGTGGACCTTAAAATGCTCAAAATGTGACTATCTCAAAATTCCTTGTAAATGGCTCCATCACATAGGTCTCGTAATTCTTAATCCAATGGAACTTGAATCATGTGAATCGAACTCTATATGACAAAGTTATTGCAGGTCAAAGTTCTGTCAACAATCAACTAATCAATGGGTCAACATTCCATAGGTCATCAATCAAAGTGAATAGCCAATCAGAGAGCACCATGTGGCATGGTCAGAGACCACCACATGGTCCAGTCAAGGGATAGGATTTGTAGGCCAATGAAAAGGCACCACGTGACCCTATTAGAAGGTGTCATATGGCCCTATCAGAGGAATACATATGGTTGTGGATGGATGAATAAAAATTATTATGGAGGAATACATATGGTTGTGGATGGATTTGTAGGCTAATGAAAAGGCACCACGTGACCCTATTAGGAGGTGTCATATGGCCCTATCGAAGGAATACATATAGTTGTGGATGGATGAATCAAAATTATTAACCACTTGACCTCCCAATTGAAAATTCACTAACCTGCCATTACACCATTACATGAGTCTTAATAAACTATGGGTGCAACTGTTATTTAAAGGTTGTCGTTTTGATAATTTGGAAAAAAAATGGCAGAGTCTACCATATTCAGTGACGCCACCATACCTATCCATTTCTCCTTATATCTCATTGACATGATGTATTCCAATAGCGATGGTGGAAATTATAGGTTCCAATGGCAAGGTTTGGTCACGTGGCATAGTTATAGGTACTGATGCAGTGGGTACATGGAATGTTTACAAGTTTCTAGTGTACTATTGGTTTACGTTTCTAGAAATGATTTAAAAATGGTGATCACATGTGGGTAGTGGTTTTGCAGCATAGTTGGTAGCCATGACAAGAATCACAGTGATGGCTGCAGTCAAAACAATGGTCACATGGTATTCTGTAGCAGGCTCGACAACCATTACAATTAGCAACATGTAATTTGTGATGGAACATTAACTGTTGCAGTTTTTGTGGGGATCTGATGGTCATAGTCCATGGAAATGGTTTAAGTGGTGGTCACACACAGCAGTTGTGGTGGTGGTTAGTATAGTGACAAGGTGGGACTGGCATATATATAGTATATTAATATATATATAATATATATATATATATAATATGATGATGATGGTGGTGGTGGTGGTGGTGGTTTACTAAGACCAAACATTGGTCTATCAGACCTACGAGAAACAAATTATTTAGTTGAATTTAAGGTTTTTTTCTATGGCTCAAAAGCTTGAGAGAAGCTCCCAACTCACTGTAATTTTGACAATTGTAAAAGGCTAGGAAGGTCAGTATTGCGACAAAGATTATGAAACTGAGATCTAATGTGGTTGTATGCGGGGCACTCTAAGAGGAAGTGGTTTTCATCCTCAATGTTCCTATTATCACAGAGATGCCAGATTCTTTCTGTCCATGGTGTTTTAGGAACTGTCCAATGACCTGTTTCACTATGGAGCTCATGAGAGTTTGTTCTAAACTTTGCTAAATTAATTTTCTTCTTTGAGCTAGCTAAAACAGAGAGATACTTTTTATCTTCTAGGGTGGGGTTTATGACCTTCTTATAATAACTCAATTTTCTTTTAGCCGCTAAATCTTTCTCACACCACATTTTTTCTTTGAACTTAGAAATAACAATATTTTTAATGTTATTAATGTTTTGCAATGCATCGTATAATATGTTTACTATATATATATTGTTATGTTATGTCAGAGTGGTCAAAATTTGACCGTCCCAAACTCCCATTTTATAACCATGTCAACCACTAACAAACCACAGAGGTTTTTTTTGACAAGGTTTCCATGTGATAATAATTTTGTTGCAGGCTTAGTCATCATTCATTTTGACCAGTGTTACGTAGTTCTAAGTTAACTATACCTTTTCCTATGCATGCAGTCCAAGGCAAAAATTCGATAAGGAGTCCTGGAGGGCCTGAGTGAAATATAGTGAATTTTATGCTCAAATAAATCAAAATTTTGTAAGGAATTCATTTGCAACGTCTATTTTCTCATTTAAGCAACCGATTTGTAGGCCATATTCTAATTGGGATTTTTAGAAAAGGCCATGTTGACACTTCATCAGAAAGTAGTCATATTTGCAGTCATTGGTCTAAGAATTATGAGACGATTATGATGATGATGAGTATGATTTGAATCTATTGGGACTTATTTCCACTTTATGTGAGAGTTCTTGTTTTATGCCTTTATCCTATTGACAAAAAATGAATTTGCAAGTGAGAGTTCTTTGTAGGAGAATGTCTCTTTATAAGAGTGGCGTTGCCACTCAAGATGAGAGCTTTGTCCTTATATTGATTAATACTTGTCATGTGCTCATTATATTTTGCTAATATAAATGAAGCAGGCTCCCCACTAATGAATCAAGGTACAAAGACATATTCCACATTGAAAGAACTCTATTATCACTTAGATGCCATGATGTTTCTTTTCCTTACTCACATTTGTTCCTAGTTTTTTTTTTAGTATCATATGCTTGATTTAAGTTGTTAAGTTCGTTTAATTTAACTGTTCAAACGTGAGCATTTATAAACTAAGACATTTTTAAAGACCCAAAATTTTTAATCTTGCAAAGTGTCAGATACGATCAATTTTCAAATCAATGGTATCGGAGTGGGTTTCTAACTAGATTGCAAGCATGGGAAAAATATTGAAGCATGCAAGGCTCCAAGAATTGGAAGATATTAACTTATCTCTTCGAGTGGAGAATATGGAACTTAGAAGATTACTTGGAGCTACAAAGGATGAGAAGATAAATTTGTGTCTTATGTTGTTAGATTTTATTGAGGAACAAACTAGGAAATGTTCTGCTACTGAAGTAGTAAAAATTCCCTCCAAGACTAGACAGGTTTGTGGTCATGGAAAGGATATTGGATACACATCTTATCAATATAATACTAATATTTGTACCTTATTTTAGTTGGATAATTATTCCCATGTACTATCCCATAAGAGTAGTTTCCTGGAAGCTTCATCTACAATAAAGAAGGAGGAGATGGAAAAACCTGAGGAAGATGACTAAGGGTCACAAACAGAAAAGGAGGTAAACAATACTTCATGTTCAATTCATTCTCTTGATAATGATAATACTTCCTTTTCACCATTTGAGATACATACCAAAGGCATTGGTACGAAATTGTTGACTAAGATGGGATACAATGGCAAGGGTATTGGAATTAATGTCCACTATATTGTTAACCTTATAAAGGTAAGAATGCAACCTCAACATGAAGGATTGGGATATGTCAAAGAATAAATTGGAGAATGCTTTGAAGCTGCAAAGACAAGGAATTCTTCAAGCATGGAATTTGTGCAGAAAGAACTCTTACAAATCAATGGTGCATCACATCATGGTGGTTGTGATGATGGTAAGAAATATCCACAAACAAATGAGTGTTTCAAAGGAAGAAATAAGTCAATTTCTCCTCACCAATCAAGTTCTCCTCATCAAATTCAAATTCCAAAAGACAACCATAAAAGCTATAAATGTCATGATTATTCAAAACAATTCTTTGATTATAAGCGGCATGATCATTTGAATCAACCTGTGGAAAATTTTTCCTTGCACCTTTTTTCATGCTTCTAACCATTATGTAGACAAGTGTCAAAAAAGGCAATATTTATTCAAGAAAATGAACATGTTAATGGGAAGCGAGACAAGGTAGGAAGACCCTCTTCCAAGTTTGAGTGCACTTTTTCCAAGAAAAAAGTGCAAGAATTTTTGCACCCATTGCAATATAAGTGGGCACTGGATCTATACGTTGTGGAAACTTCATCCACACCTTCACCCCAAGAAGGACAAGAAATTATACAATCACATCTGAAGGAAATGGTAGATAAAAGAGTGGATCACACTATAACCATCCCCAAAGCAGCTCATGAAGAAATTCAACTGCAAAAAGAGAAATTATTAGCTTGGTTGGTTAAGAAATGGGTATACTACTTGTCTATTCAAATGTTACAATTTATTTGTAAATCACATGTTTCATACCCCCATAGTTGGGAAATTTGTAAAAGTGATGTCATGTATAAATCACTTACATGCAACATAGTGTTTCTTTTGGATTTTTGTTGAGTCGGTGGGTATGGTAATTTGATATATGAGTCTATTCCAGTATTCATCTTCCATGTTTGTTAAAATTCCTTGTAAATGGCTCCATCGTGTAGAGCTCATAATTTTGAATCCAACAATGCTTGAATCATGTCAATCAGACTCCATATGATGAATTTATCACAGGTCCAAGTTTGTGTTGACAAGTAAAAAGTTCAAAGGTCAGTGAATGGTCAACTGGTCAATGGGTCAACATTCAACTGGTAAGTGGTCAAAGTCAATATCCAATCATAGGGCACCATGTGGCATTGTCAAAGACTGCCATGTGGTCCAATGAGGAGGAATATTTGTGGTCCAATGAAATGGCACCATGTGGCCATATTGGAAGGCACCACATGGCCCTATTGGAGGACAACATATGTTTGTGGGAAGATGAATAAAAAATTATTAAGGTCGACAGCCTCAGTGGAGATTTCCTGCCTAATCTCCCGACTACAAACTCGTCATCCTACCATTACACCATCACATGAGTATTAATAGATTATGGGCGCAACTTTCATTTAAAGGTTATCTTTTTGATAATTGGGAAAAAAAATGTTGGACTCTTCCATATTTATATACTCCACCATACCTACCTAGTTCTCTATATTTATCATTGACATTATGTATTCCAATGGTGACGGTGGAATTTATAAGCTCTAATGGTGAGGTGTGGTCACATGGCATGGTTGCAACATTTTGTGTGGTGTTTGCATGGAGTGTTGGCAACATTCTAGCAAACTATTGGTCGGTGGTTCTAGCAACAATTTACAAACATTGATCACATACAGGAGGTGATTACAAAGCATGGTTGGTAGCCATGATGGTAATCATGGTGATGGTTGTGGTCAAAATTGTGGTCACATTGTACGCTCCAGCGCGCTCAGAAATCATTACCATGAGCAATAACCAGTTTATGATGGAACCTTGACAATTGTGGTTTTGATAGGGCTCTGGAAGTCACTATCCATGACAATAGTTAAACGATGTTCACATACAATGGTTGTAGTTGCGATTAGCATGGCAGCAAGGCGGGACTAGCTCACCTATCATTTAATTTAATTTAAAATATATATATATAATATATATATATATATATAGAGAGAGAGAGAGAGAGAGAGAGAGAGAGAGAGAGATATTGTTATATGTTCACATTATGGTGGTCAAGATTTTACCACCTAACCTCCCCTTATATAACCAATCAGACCACCAACAAACCATTGAGGAGTTTTGTGACAAGGTTTCAGTGTAGTAGTAATTTTGTTGCAGGTTTAGCCAAAACACCTTTTGACTAGCGACACATAGTTTGAGGCCAATTGTACATTTTCCTATGCATGCAATTCGAAGAAAATTTTCTAGAGGTAGGCCTGGAGGGTCTAAGAAAAATATAATCAAGTTTATACTCAAATGAATCAAAATTTTGGAAGGAATTCATCTACATTGTCTATTTTCTCATTTGAGCAACCAATTTGCACACCATCTATCAATTGGTATTTTGCGAAAAATCCATGTTGACACTTCATCGGAAATTAGTCATATTTATAACCATTGTCCTCATAATTTTGAGACAATTAATGTGATGATGAGTATGATTTGAATTTTCTCAACCTTATTTCCATTTTGCGTGAGAGTGTTTGTTTTATGCCTTTGCCTTATTGAAGGAAAATGACTATGTCAGTGAGAGTTCTTTGTAGGAGAACATATCTTTGTAGGAACTCAAAATGATAGGTCCATACTTGTATCGATGAATAAATTCCATGTACTCATTATATTTTTTTGAGATCAATGAAGAAACCTCCCCACTAATGAAGCAAGGCCTAGAGATATAGTCCACATTGGACGAACTTCATTATGACATTGATGTCTTGATTTTTCTTTTCCTTACTCGCATTTCTCCATAGTTTTGTTTTGAGTATCGCATATTTGATCTAAGTTGTTGATTTTGTTTAATTTAACTATTGAAACTTGAACATTTATGAACTAAGAAATTTTCAAAGATCCAATTTTTTTATCTTGCAAAGTGTGTGCCAAAATGAAATAACATTCTCTTTCATTTGGGATAAATTGTAGGTTTGTGAATAAATGAACTATTCAAGTACGAGATGTGTTGTAACATGATTAGTTTTGATCAAACTATATGATCAAACAATTTTAAATTTGTGTATTAAATTAGGATTAATTGATAAATAAATAAATGAGGGTCAGCACATTTTAATGCAACCTACCTAGTTTATTTGTATAAATTAGGGAAAAGAGGTAACCTGTTTAAAAAAAAAACTTGGAAATACAACTTATCCTAAAGTTTCGGCATTCATTAATAAAGTGCTTCGTCGAAGATGGGGTGATGCAGGAGCATCAAGGCCATTTTTCATTTGTAAATATGTGATAAAAGGGGGGTGTGATCATTTTTAATATTTTATAAATTAAATTGTTATTTTTAATAAAATAGGAGCAAAATTTGGGATAGGATTTCTATGTATGGGATTAGTTGAGAAAATAAGGGGATAAGAGTAGAGATACTATCTATATCATAGATAGATAAGCTGTAATAAAGCTTTTATGCTTTAAGTCATTATGTAAAGCCTGCTTTTTGTAAGAGATAAGGTCTGAGAAGACCTATCCATTATTATATAAAAATAAAGTGACAACAAAGCTCTCAGGAGGAGGAGGGGGGCGATGCCAGAAGAATTATGATTCTATTTTTCCTCTCAACGTTCTCATGAATGATCGATTCCCTATTAAACTGGATGCTTGTATTTTATAATTTAATTCGTTGTGTATTAAGAGGTCGAGTTGCATCAAACATTCGCTTGATATTACTGTGTATTGGAGCATTTGATTCGTTTTTGGTTCGTTTCTTTTCATTGTGAAAATGTATTGATGCGCCACATTGTTATATACTCAGAAGATGACTCTATTTACACAGGGTAATTATAATATAATATGTGGTGGACGTGAACCGTGTTAACATTGGTTCTTACCTTATTGGTTCAACCAATACCGTGCATAGAAGGCCTTTGAAAATTCCGCGGATTTTAACATGCAAGTAATTAGTTGGGTGGAATATAATTAACTGTGTATTGGAGCGACAGTGGACGGGCAAGTTCGAGTCTCGGCGGATTTGTGAATCCTTAAACGCTGTATATGCGTGGCTAATTCCTTGTCTTTTGTTCGAACACTGAATTGTGGACATAGAAGGATCGTGGCATTCTTAATTTATTGCGCAGATTAGTGTTGTCAATTACGTTTGGTGACCGATTGAACCCACAAACATGGGCTCAAAAGAACGTTGCTGACTGTAGTTTATTATGTACATAACTGTCTGTCGGCGGAGAGGGTTGTTATTTTATTGATGATGGCCTGGTTTTGAACCAGAACTATTGGCTCACAGTTGCACCTATTCATAAACGATTTTGTCCACTAGAGCTTACGATTAGTGTAACCGTTGAATACGTTACTATGCAACTTTAATGTGGTTGGTGTCTCTAAAGGTGGATTTCCAAGGCGTAGCAGTGCAGAGCATTGTTGTTGTAATGGAAAATTTGATTGAAGAATTTTAAGCTTTTGCATGGAGTATTGAAAATTGTTGTGTAATTTGAAGTTAATTTGAGGCACATTGGTTCAATTGTTTGAATTGTGCGGTCATGAGGTTGGAGTTTTAAATACTCATGAGTAGATGGTTAAAGTCTTTTATAAGACTCATGGAAAGGCATTCACAAAGCTTGAAGATTTTATAAGTTATTACTGGAGTAAAGTTGTCGCTTATAAAAGTATGGTTGAAGCACAGGTTGAAGAGTTTGCATGTGTAATTTCCGGACTTGGAGTTATATTTGAGCAACTTTGGGAGATGCATGCTTATGAGCATGGTGTATCAAGATTCTGGGTTTTTGCAGGGTAGAGCCTTGCATCAGGTGGTATCAGAGCGGGAATGCTTTGTTGAAGAAGTTTGTTTTTTAAATGAGTACAACTAAGAATTGAAGTGTGTTTCTTTGAATGTGTGATGAATGATTGAAAGGAAGATCAGATTTTAATATGCAGCATACACAATTGCAAGTGAACAAGATTGCATTAGTGGAAAGAAGACAAGATCATGTAGGATCTTAAAGGTGAGATGATTTTTTTGAGTTGAAATTTATGATTGAAGTTTATGGTTGCAGAGAAGATGATGGTAGTGAACCTGGCATTCAGCTAAAGGCTGAATAAGGAGGACAATTGCAGTGTCCTGAAAAAGAAGGTGAGTTGAAGAGATAGCCTAGAGAGAGTAGAGGAGTGCTCAAGAGGTTCCAGAGGCAGTGAACTAGTACTTACCAAATGACTGAGTGAGGAGAGCTTGGTGAGGTAAGTGACAGCAAGAGAGATTGTTGTTGCAGAGGCTAGTACAACTCATGGTGAGTGAGAAACTCATGAAGAAGCAGTCTTCCAAAGGGAGAGGGACTTTCAGAGGAAAAGGAAGTCAAGGTGGTAGTGGAAGATCTACAACACCTAAAGAAGGAGCTAGCAGTAGCTCAACCCAGCATGCACCCACAGGAGGTGATGCAAGAGGCAAAGGGAGTTTTTTCTAGAGGAAGAAGAGGTTCAAAGAAATGCCACAGAGATGAGATGATTGCAGAAGTTCAAGAGAGAAAGATCGCAATAATGAAGGTACAATTGCAAGTACTAGAAGAATGGCTACAAGAGCAGGAAAATCAAAATAGAAAATGGCTCTTTCCACTGAAGGGAAAGAGAGTGATTTGGCGACAATTGCAAAGGAGGTTGAGGCAAATTGTGATTGCCTTGTTGAAAAAAGGACTTAGAGTTCTTGAGCCAGAGAGGGAATTTGAAGATTCCACACACAGATATGTTCAAAGGAACATGTTGGAGGAAGAAGTCAGGACTAAAAAGTCTTGTAGTTTTAAAACTGATGAGTTGTGTGTGTTTGCAGGTGCAGAGGAGGTTTCCATTGGTGAAATAGAGGAGAAGATCATTGATGATTTCTTGAGTTATTGGGAAAATCCAGATCAACTGGATAATGTAAAGCCGTGTATTTTTGTAGCTGACAATTGTGATGTGATTACAGGTTTTACTGAGGAGGATGTGCAATCTTGTGAAACTGTTACAGCACAAGAGGAAGTTCTTATGGATATTGAAGAAGAGAATCAGTCTAAAGCGCGGATAAGGGAAGTAACAGCTGATACTGTTGAACATTTTGTGCAAACTGAAAGTTTATGTATGAATGCAGGTGATGATGATGTGCTTCAGTAATGCTACAGAGAAATTGCATTATTGGAATATTTGTTGGAGAATCCAGAGTATGACAGGGAGATTGCAGAAGAAAGAGTTCAGTGCAGTGAACAAGAGGGAAAAGACATCATGGAAACATATGGTATGAGAGGAAGACTAGTTGATAGTCTTAAGAATTATTTAGAGAATTATTTGGGCAGAGAGAATCAGCATACTGATGTGCTGATTGAGATGGAGAATTCAGAACAGCATGCTGAAATGCTGGCAGAGGGAAGTAAGGCACTGATGCCTTATATTTTTATTCTAACAATTGTTTTGTGAGTACAGGTCTTATTGAAGATGCTGGAGAAAATCTGTTAGACAAAGAAATTGAACTGATGAGGTGAATGATGATGAAAGTATCTTGGAAGAGGCCAACAATGATAAAACAAAAGGAAAGCAGCAAAAGAAAGACAGCAGAAGATTGTGGAAGCCTAGTCAGTAGAGCGATGCAACATAAAGTGTGGAAACCTGGAGAAGAACATCAGAAAGAAGCAATGGCAGCAGGGGAAGGTGAGAAGATTGTAATAGCCTAGAGCGTTTACCAAAAGACCAAGTCCAGAGGAGAGCTTGGTGAGGTAAGAGGCAGCAAGGAGGACTTGCTGTTGCAGAGGTAGATTGTAGCTCACAAGTTAAAGATATTACGAAGACCACGAGAAGCATATGACCAGGAGGTCATAAATGTTTGTGCCTTGGGAGTCTGATGCAGGAGCAACCAGCACAAAAGCAAGCGAATGCAAGCCATGGAAGAAAAACAGAATTAAAGCCGATTTAAAGCAGAAAAATAGATTTAAAGAGGATAAAGCATATTTAAAGCAGATTTAAAGCGTGCATGCATGAAGCTTTTGTGGAGAAAATCAGGAGAGGATAGGATTGATCCTTCCTAAAATCCTTATATAAATGTAATGTGATAGGATTTGATATATATCTGTTCTGGGAGGTAATTTTGTGAGTGGCAAGATGTAGCTGAGTGTGAGCTCGTTTTTAAGGCTGAAATGCCTTAATTTTGTAACTGTTCCGTAAATATATAAAAGTATGTTCAAGTGTTGTGTACGCCTGTGTGTATTTTATAAATAAGTTAAATCTCGTATTTTGAGTTTGTTGATCACCTTAACAGATTGAATATATATAGAAGTCGAACTGTTTGTTTACAGGTTTGAATGTTTTTTAAAAAGAGTATACAGATCGGAGGATCAGTCCAAAGGTGGAAGCACATTGAAATTGCGATCTCCAATCGCCTATTGTTCGCATCGGCGCTGAGGCAAGTGGATCAGATTGGAGCAAAGGAGTTTTTCTTTGAATCGGAGTTGTATGGTGGATGATCGAGGCGGTGAATGATTCTCCTGAAACGCATGCAATTTGTAATCATTGGGCTTCTGCGAAGTGACCCAGATTAGAGTTTGCAATGGCTTGCGATGCAGTTCATTCTTGGACAGTTTCTTTGTTCATCGTCTTTTTTCTCAAATTAACTCTGGCCTTTCTTTTGCTTTGGGTGGCGTGGGTTTCCTTCGTCACGGCCAAATTCTTGAGTTTCTTTGGTTTTCATTTACCTTGCACCTATAATGATTTCATCGAGGACCAGAATTCTGGGGTGGAGAGTATATGTGTACAGGAAGCCCTGATGGACTTCCCTAGTAGGATGATTTCCACGACAGGGAGCTCTGTTCTCCATCGGTTTCCATTTGGGGGAGTTTGCAATCACGAGGGAAGTTTTTCATCTTCCACTCTGAATACAAGAATAGTGAGTAAAAGATCTATTGGCGGAGCAATGGATCGATCTTCAGCTGGCCAAAAGATTCTCAGCAGTGATCCTTGCCACTAGAATTCAGTTGACTGGCGATCGATAAATAGGAGGGCTAGTTTGGATACTCAGGATATGCAAACGGAGATTACTGAAGTTAAGAGTAAATATTGCATGCTTGTAATGGGGTTTAAGGGAAGGATCGATATTTAAAGATATCCACAGCTTGAAAATGAAAAGGTTTAAAGTTTAAAATGCTTCCGTTTAGGCTTGTGGGCCATAACCCACAGGCCCAGGTTTGAGTTTTTAATGGAATTGGGATTTTGGGCTTACCCCAAGATCTCATCCCATGAGTTTGGTATCAGAGCCAGGTTTCAATCCTGGGACCTGTGGGTTATGGGCCCACCATGCTTCTGTTGCGCCACTCTGATCTGAACACATGATCAGGGGATCATGATTAATTTTAAGGTTGGGTGTCTGATGCAGGAGCATCAAGGCCATTTTTCATTTGTAAATATGTGATAAAAGGGGGGTGTGATAATTTTTAATATTTTATAAATTAAATTGTTAATTTTAATAAAATAGGAGCAAAATTTGGGATAGGATTTCTATGTATGGGATTAGTTGAGAAAAAAAGGGGATAAGAGTAGAGATACTATATATATCATAGATAGATAAGCTGTAATAAGGCTTTTATGCTTTAAATCGTTATGTAAATCCTGATTTTTGTAAGAGATAAGGTCTCAGAAGGCCTATCTTAATTATAAATAAAGTGGCAGCAAAGCTCTCATTAGAGAGAGGAGAGGCGTGCCAGAAGAATTATGATAACTTTTTCTCTCCACGTTCTCATGAGTAAGCGATTTCTTGTTGAATTGCATGCATGTATTCAATAAGTTTATTAATTGTGTGTTGAAAGGCTTGAATGACCTTCTTATTCGCCGCGTGATGCTTTATTTTGTGTGTGGAAGAATTTTGGTCTGTTTCTTTTTATTGTAAAAACCATATTGTTGCAGCCACTTAACCTCATTTCATTACAGACGGAGTAATACTTTGTTTGCACAGAGTAATGGCATAAGATCAAAACATTAGAAAGACAGCTCAGGAGGCGTCAGATTCCCCTTATCAGAGGTTCCACGACTTATGTTAAGCTTTGATAAAGCCCATAAGGCATCCCATTGTGAGACTGTTTGTTTGTGGCAACATCTCAGGTGGTATATCTCAGATATTTAGGGATATGAGTTGACTCCAAGGTTATTGCATTCGCTTCTGCAACTAGCATATGATTCTGCGACGCATACAATTCCACCTGATTTGCCTGGAATTGTATTTCTTTTCCGCACTGAAATTGTGTTGTACCAGTATTCGGCATCAGAAATCAAGATTACTTAAAAGTCTAAGCAGAGGCCTGGCTTCTGTCTATCTGTGAGAAGCAACTCAATCTTGTACACGTATTCCACCTGGTTTGTCTACATCGAAAAATCTGTCCCCGGAGGGAGTTTCAAGTGAAATATGAATGAAGTTTTGGATCTGCACTGTTGAACAAATTGTGACATGTGGAAAATGCGTATATACCTTGCTGGAGGCCACGGTTGTGGTGGTGGGATGCTCTCCAGTTCTAGTTGAGAAGTCTCTTCTTTACAGGGAAATCAAAAAATCTGGCATTCCATTATGCAGCGGAGGGTTTGAGCTGAGAGCATGGGCATCCTGCCAGGGATACTGAAGTCGTGCCGCCTTTTCTGAGATCAATTGATACACAAAAAATTTATTCACCCCATGTTGAAGGGTCTGGAGGAGCTTATGTGGTAGACACGATTGAATTTCATATCAAAGCTACTGATCAGCAGGGTTTATCAGTTTCTAGAATTGACAAAGGAATGGGGGAATTTAAGAAATGGAAGCGATGCAATTCACTTCCATCACCGATAAATTCCTTGTACGATGAGTGTAATGGAAAAATTTGATTGAGAAATTTTAAGCTTCCGCATGGAGTATTGAAATTGTCGTGTAATTGAAGTTGATTTGAGGCGCATGCTTTTATATGCATGAGCGAAAAAAGATCCTGGCTATATGCAGGCCTGGCTTGCATCAGGTGGTATCAGAGCTAGAATGCTCAACTGAAGATATTTGTTTTTTTTTTTCTGAATGAGAACAGAAGGTTTTGTCAAAAACTGAAGTGTGTTTCTTTGAAGTGTGACAAATGATTGAAAGGAAGATCAGATTTTTAAAGCTGATATGTAGCATACACAATTGCAAGTGAACAAGATTGCAGAAGTGGAAAGAAGACAAGATCATGCAGGATCTTAAAGGTGAGATGATTTTTTGAGTTAAAATTTATGATTGAAGTTTATGGTTGCAGAGAAGATGATGGTAGTGAACCTGGCATTCAGCCAAAGGATGAATAAAGAGGACAACTGCAGTGTCCTGAAGAAGAAGGTGAGTTGAAGAGATAGCCTAGAGAGAGCAGAGGAGTGCTCAAGAGGTTCCAGAGGCAGTGAACCAATACTTACCAAAAGACTGAGTGAGGAGAGCTTGGTGAGGTAAGTGTCAGCAAGAGAGATTGTTGTTGCAGAGGCTAGTACAACTCATGGTGAGTGAGAAACTCATGAGGAAGTAGTCTGCCCGAGGGAGAGGGACTTTCAGAGGAAAAGGAAGTCAAGGTGGTAGAGGAAGATCTATAGCACCTAAAGAAAGAGCTAGCCGTAGCTCAACCCAGCATGCACCCACACGAGGTGATGCAAGAGGCAGAGGGAGTTTTTCTAGAGGAAGAGGTTCAGAGAAATGCCACAAAGATGAGATGACTACGGAAGTTCGAGAAAGAGAGATTGCAGTAATAAAGGTACAGTTGCAGGTACTAGAAGAATGGATGCAAGAGTAGGAAAATCAGAAAGGAAAATGGATCTTTCCACTGAAGGGAAAGAGAGTGATTTGGCGACAATTGCAGAGGAGGTTGAGGCAAATTGTGATTGCCTTGTTGAAAAAGGGACTTAGAGTTCTTGAGCTAGAGATGAAATTTGAAAATTCCACATGCAAATCTGATCAAAGGGAAGTGCTGAAGGAAGCAGTCAAGACTAAAAGGTCTTGCAATTTTAAAACTGATAAGTTGTGTATGTTTGTAGGTGCAGAGGAGGTTTCCATTGGTGAAACAGATGAAAAGATAATTGATGATTTCTTGAGTTATTGGGCAAATCCAGATCAACTGGATAATGTAAAACCATGTATTTTTGTAGCTGACAATTGTGATGTGATTACAGGTTTTACTAAGGAGGATGTGAAATCTTGTGAAACTGATACAGTACAAGAGGAAGTTCTTATGGATGCAGAAGAAGTGGATCAGTCTGTAGCACAGATAAGTGAAGCAACAGTTGAGTCTGTTAAACTTGGTGATTTCAAACTGAAAGTTTATGTGTGGATTCAGGGACTATAAGTGATGATGATATGCTTCAACAATGCTACAAAGAAATTGCATTATTAGAATATTTGTTGGAGAATCCAGAGTATGACAGGGAGATTACATCAGATGAAAGAGTTCAGTACAGTGAACGAGTACAGAAAGATGTCATGGAAGCAGATGATATGAGAGAAAGACTGGTTGACAGTCTTGAGAATTATTCAGAGGATTCTTTGGGAAGTGTGGATTAGCATGCTGATGTGCTGATAGTGGAGAAGGATTTAGAACAACGTATTGAAGTGTTGGAAAAGGAGTACAAGGAACTGAAGCCTTATATTTTTTATTCTAAGAATTGTTTTGTGAGTACAGGTCTTATTGAAGATGCTGGAGAAAATCTATTAGACAAAGAAATTGAACTAATGAGGCAGATGATGATGAAGGAATCCCGGAAGAGACCAGCAACAGGAAAAAAAGGAGAAGCAACAAAAGGAAGACAACAGAAGATTGCGAGAGCATAGCCAGTAGAGCGATGCAGCATAAAGTGTGGAAACCATGAGAAGAACATCAGAAAGAAGCAGTGACAAGTGGAAATTTATAGCACAAGATATGGGATCCAGGCATACACAGATCCGAACACATGATCAGGGGTTCATGATTAATTTTAAGGTTGGGTGTATGATGCGGGAGCATCAGGACCATTTTTCATTTGTAAATATGTGATAAAAGGGGGGTGTGATAATTTTTAATATTTTATAAATTAAATTGTTATTTTTAATAAAATAGGAGCAAAATTTGGGATAGGATTTCTATGTATGGGATTAGTTGAGAAAATAAGGGGATAAGAGTAGAGATACTATCTATATCATAGATAGATAAGTTGTAATAAAGCTTTTATGCTTTAAATCATTATGTAAAGCCTGCTTTTTGTAAGAGATAAGGTCTCAGAAGGCCTATCCTTAATTATAAATAAAGTGGAAGCAAAGCTCTCATTAGAGAGAGGAGAGGCGTGCCAGAAGAATTATGATAACTTTTTCTCTCCACGTTCTCATGAATAAGCGATTTCCTATTGAATTTTATGCATGTATTCAATAAGTTTATTAATTGTGTGTTGAAAGGCTTGAATGGCCTTCTTATTTGCCGCATGATGCTTTCCTGTGTGTGTGGAAGCATTCTGGTCTGTTTCTTTTTATTGTAAAAACCATATTGTTGTAGCCACTTAACCTCATTTCATTACAGTCGGAGTAATACTTTGTTTGTGCAGAGTAATGGCATAAGATCGAAACATTAGAAAGACGGATCGGGAGGCGTCGGATTCCCCTTATCAGAGGTTCCACGACTTATGTTAAGCTTTGATAAATCCCATAAGGCATCCCATTGTGAAACTGTATGTTTGTGGCAGCGTCTCAGGTGGTATATCTCAGATATTTAGGGATACAAGTTGACTGCAAGGTTATTGCATTCGCTTCTGCAACCAGCATATGATTCTGCGACGCATACAATTCCACCTGATTTGTCTGGAATTGTATTCCTTTTCCGCACTGAAATTGTGTTGTACCAGTATTCCGCATCAGAAATCAAGATTACTTAAAAGTCAAAGCAGATGCCTGCCTTTTGTCTATCTGTGACAAGCAACTCAATCTTGTACACGTATTCCACCTGGTTTGTCTACGTCTACAAATTAGTCCCCAGAGGGAGTTTCAAGTGAAATGTGAATGAAGTTTTGGATCTGCACTGTTGAACAAATTGTGACATGTGGAAATGCGTATATACCTTGCCAGAGGCCACGGTTTCGGTTGTGGGATGCTCTCCAGTTCTAGCTGAGAAGTCTCTTCTTTACAGGGAAATCACAAAATCTGGCATTCCATTATGCGGCGGAGGGTTTGAGTTGAGAGCATGGGCATTCTGCCAGGGATACTAAAGTCGTGCCGCCTTTTCTGAGATCAATTGATACACAAAAATTTTATTCACCCCATGTTGAAGGGTCTGGAGGAGCTTATGTGGTAGACAAGATTGAATTCTGCATCAAAGCTACTGATCAGCATGGTTTATTGGTTTCCATAATTGACAAAGGAATGGGGGAATTTAAGAAATGGAAGCAGTGTAATTCACTTCCATCACCGATAAATTCCTTGGATGATGAGTGTAATGGAAAAATTTGATTGAGAAATTTTAAGCTTCCACATGGAGTATTGAAATTTCCGTGTAATTGAAGTTGATTTGAGGCACATGCTTTTATATGCATGAGTGAAAAAAGATCCTGGCTATATGCAGGCCTGGCTTGCATCACAATCTGGGACACTTCCTCTAGCAGAAGACTTTAGCTTCTTGCCAGTTTCGGAAGAATTCCAGGAACAAAAATTGAGAACACTTCCTCTAGAAGAAGACTCCAGCTTCTTGCCAATTTTGGAAGAGTTCCAGGAATTGCATTAAGCATTCTAGAGTTGTTGGTCATCCTTAAACCATCACAGGTTGAGACTTCCCTTTTTAGGTTGAATTTTTCCCTTTTATGCGGGGTGAGACCTCCCTTTTATGGTTGAAGGTTTCCCTCTTCAAAACAATAGGAGCACTTCCTCTAGCAGAAGACTCCAGCTTCTTGCCAGTTTTGGAAGAGTTCTGGGAACTGCACTAAGCGTTCCAGTGTTGGTGGTCATCCTTAAACCACCGCCTTTTATACCAACATTTTAGAGAGCACATTCAACCTAGTGCTGCCATGCATTTTTGCACATTTTGTATTACATCTCTCTTCTTGGACTCATACATAACCCTTCGGATTAAGGGGGGGGGGAATGTTGGACACCTAATCTTAAATGGGTTAGTGTGGAAGCTGAATAGACTAAGTAGCCCAAGAGACCTTGGGATGTGAAACCCAATGGTCACAATAATGTACTATAAATGTATATCTCTTGTTAATAAAAATTGTACTTGCATGTTTATCATTCATATTGTTCTCTCTCCCATGTGTGTTTAACAGTTAGCAAGGTTTTTTGATGATACTTAATCATGCGATATGTGGGATGGCAAGCATTTAGTTAGTTCATTTGAAAATGAGGTTTGATTGATATCTTGCTTTATTCCAAAAATAAAAGAAATGCCTAATGCTAAGTTTATTTTTGGAAGGATTTTTTTAGAGGGTCCCCATTTATTGATGTAATATTAACTACTACTATTAATAAATGGGGGGTTGTTGAATAGCACAACAATTGGCGATTCACTTGGAAGAACCAGTTATCATTGAGAGTTTTTTGACATTTCTAAAACTTCCAAAATAAAGATAGTTTTTGAAAATAAAAATAAAAAAATAACATGGAATATAAGGTAAGTAATACTGCTCATGAATAATAAAACAACATCTACTTAACTATCATTCTTTTGATTATACTTTTCTCATAAGAAAGTTACTTTGTCTACATCAGTCATTACTTGGTTTTAAAGATAAAAACAAGGAGACTCTCCTTAGATCAATTCTTGGTATGCGCAATTGTCATAGGTAGAGCCTCTGCTGCCAGCAGGCATTCGTAGCCTCGACAGGGTTACCTTTTAACTAGCAATGATTCAGTATCCCACCTAGATCATAATGCAATTTTAAAGATAAGTTCGTTTGTATACTTATTGCTTTCCTTATTTTCTGAAGTAATTCATTCTTCCTTCAAATTTTCATCTTTTATCTCTTAAAGGACAATGTCTTGTTTTGGTGACCAAACTTGACAATGCCATTCACTTGATTTGTAACTTAACTGAACAAGATGGTTCTTGGTGAGACCCCTTATCTTTTGATTAATATAATCTTAAGCCATTACCCTGTTTTGATATGCAGTATTGGTAATATCAATTAGTTATAATCTTATGATCATGGTAATATGGCTCTTGATGAGACCTCTTATCCTTTAAGTTTAAGTATATTTTAGAATTACACTCTAAAAATGAAAGCTGATTAGGTGAGGAGAACCATTGGCTCCTTAAGAGCTTCTGGATGACAATTGTAGAGTTTTAAAGATGCTTTTATGTAGAGATACTTTGCTTTGTTATTGATACTTTTCTTGACTGATGTAAAGGCAAGATTTCTTTCTAAAGCTAAGTTTCATCAAAGATTAGATTTCTTTTTGAAGCAATAGAACTTAACTATATATTTCATATGTGAAGATCACTTTCATAACAATCTTTACTTACACAAGCGAAAAGTCAAAATTAAAAAGAGACTATCCTTTATAAATCCAAAAACAAAGGTTTATCAACTCATATTATTCTTTCTAAAAAAAATAAACTGAAGGCAATAATATACAATGAACAGAAGAGATCATCTTCTATGGAAAGTATTTTTTTTTTTAAATCTGCCCATTAACAGGTAGAGATTCTCTCTTACTTGATAAATCTTGTAATAGAAAAGTTGATGGGCCTATTTGTTCCACAATCTGAAATGAGCCAAGCCACATTTGTTGGAACTTGGTATGCTTACCTTTCTCTTCATTGGCTTTATCCCATTTCAATACTAGGTCTCTGAGTTGAAAATATTTTGAACTTACAGAATTTGAATCAAAGGAGGCTTTGACTAACCGCTGATGATGTGCATGTGTGATCATGGCCTTTTATCTTTCCTCTTCAAGCTTAAGGATTTGTAACTATCTAACTTGCATAGATGAGGAAGGAGTTTCTTCAATGAATTGAACTAAGGCTAAAGAGGGAATAACTACATTTGTTGGTAAGATGGCTTCTTTCCCATAGACCAAATTAAAAGGAGAAGTGCCAATGGAGGCTTTTTGAGTTATTCTATCTGCCCATAGAGAAAATATTAAAGACTTATGCCAATTCTTCTGGCTTTGGTCAATAGTTCGTTTAATAATCCTAATGAGATTCCTGTTTGTGGATTCAGCTAACCCATTTCCTTGCGGATAATAATTAGCAGGTACTTAAGCTTAAAACCTCTTTTAAGAGAAAACTCTATCATAGCATTGCCTAAAAAATAATATGCATTATCAAACATCAAAGCAGATGGTAGGCTAAATTTGGTAATGATAAACTGATCTATGAATTCAATAATGTTTTCAGAATTTTCTACCTTGAGAGGAATCACTTCCACCCATTTGGTGAAATAATTAGTTGCTGTAAGGATATAACTATACTACTTAGAAGAATGAGGAACGATATCACCTATTATGTCCAATCCCCATTGCTTGAATGGTTGGTCAACGTTGACTGGCTGTAATGGTAATGCAGGTTTCCTCTATCTTCCATCAATTGTCTGAAAATTTTTACATTTCCTTACATAATTGTTTGCATATTTGAATAATGTTGGCCAGCAATAGCCGACATGCAGGATTTTATGTGTTGTAGTATCTCCTCCAAAGTGACCACCAGTTGGTCCATCATGAAGTTCCTGCAACACCTTCTCTACCTCATATTTTTCAAGAAATCTAAGTAAAACAGAATCATAATTTATTCTAAACAACACATCATTGACAATTTGATATTTTTTGGCTTTTGTTTTCAACCGCTTTCTTTCCTGCAAAAATATTTCCAAATTCATTCTTGTTCTAGTCTTTTAGCCTCGTCTTAATGTGCTTTAATCTTTTGTGCAGCATGAACATTGTAGATCCCTGAATTTGCAAATCTTCCATCCACCATTTTTCAATGTTACTGCTAAAATCTGGGTGTGAGAGTGTTAGGCCCCTATACTACTAGTGTAACCCCTTATTGTTATTAGTACAAACCACTTATTATATTGATGTACCCATGTAGTGCCCATATTGTTACTATTGTGCCCCATAGAAGCCCACTATTGTTATTATTGTGCCCTTACATTATTATTGTTATGTCGGCTCTGATTATGTTATGAGCCCTTAGACTCCTATATATAGATAAGGAGGTCTTTTCATTTGTATCATCCAAGAATTGTTCATTTATGTAATGTAAAGGAGGTTTCCCCCTCTAAGAGGCTGAATTCTAAGGCGTTGATCTATCTTTTCTATCTTTTCTTGAGCTGGTTTCATAACATTTGGTATCAGAGATTTGTATTCTAGGGTTTCGCTGCTCCAAATAGGTCATCGTGGCATTTTCGCTATAACTTTTTTTCTGTGACGTTTCAGAAGTCGCAAAAACAACCCATTTGAGAAGAAATCTTGCTGAACCTTGGGTCCAAATTTCAGAGCTTTTTGCACTATATTTGCGGAGATATGATCTGAGGAAGTTGGTATTTTTGCAGAGTCCTGAATTACATTCCAAACAGGTGACCTAGGGAAAATCGTCATAACTTTGTCTCTGAGCATCAGATTGAAATTTCAAAAAAAGGTACAAAAAGAGGACGGACTGCAGTTTCTTCTAGATAGTGTTTAGAGCCAGGGGTCCAAATAGTGAGACGGGGCACTTCATACAAGTTCGCTCTTTTGAAAAGGTCTATAATCAGGTCATTGTGGGAGAATTGGCATAACTCTTCATTGAAAAATCCAATTGGGGTCAGACTGGTGGCATTGGAAATAGGACACAGAGGACTACTATAGGTCATAGTTTTAGAACTTAAAGATCTGCAAGTACAGAGTTACAGTCATTTCAAGATCGAGCTCCTAAAATCAAGAAAAAGCAAGATGAGGAAGTTTGATGGCAAGGATCCGGTAAATTGGATACGTCAGATGGAGCAATATTTTGATCTACATGGTGTACCACTGTTACAAAAGGTATGTATTGCATCTTCATATTTAGAACCAGATCATTTTTATGGTATAAAGGGCTTTGTTCTCGTAAAAAACTTGTTACATGGTCAATTTTCACGGAGGATATGATAGCACATTATGAGGATACAAAGAGCAACACCTTCTTTAGAGCAACACCACAACAATTGGAAAGAGTAAAAGGGCTTTGTGACATAGTGGAAAGAAAAATTATGGAAACCAGGAAGCATATCCCTCACAACTATAAAGATGGAAGTGTTGTTTCTCCTAGCCTTCCACAACCTACAAGGGTTACACCACAACAATTGGAAGAAAAAAGAGAAAAAGGTCTTTTTTACAATTGTGATAGCAAATGCACTAAAGGTCATAAGTGTGCTGAGAAGAAATTATTTTACATAGAATATGAAGAGGAGGAAGAAAAGGATCAAGAAACATCAAAAGAAGAGGATATACGCCAGGAACCCACCCCAGAGAAAGAAGAAATGAATCAGACCATATCTTGTAAAGCATTGGCAAGAATTACCACTCCTTAAACTCTCAAGATAGAAGGACATATTAAGAAGAAAAATGTGCAAGAAGTGAAAGATCACATCGAGAAAGAAGAAATGAATCCAACCATATCTTGTAATTCATTGGTCGAAATTACCACTCCTAAACTATCAAGATAGAAGGACATATCAAGAAGAAAAATGTTCAAGAAGTGAAAGATCACATCGAGCATCAAGAAATGAATCCGACCATATCTTGTAAAGGATTGGAAGAAATTACCACTCCTCAAAATCTAGAGATAGAAGGACATATCAAGAAGAAAAAGGTTCAAGCAGTGAAAGATCACATCGAGCATCAACAACAAGTTCTCCAACTTTTAAAGGATAACGCCACTTCAGTGCAAAATCAAACGAAACAACAGGTAGATCAACATCTTAGTGAAAAATGTTTTGATGTAGGTGATTGGGTATTTTTACTACTACATCTCAAGCAAGCTATTTATGAGAAGGAAATGTTGGAAATACTACATGCACTTAAAAAATGGCGACCTTACCGAATGGGAAGACTCTTGAAGGATGAGGATGTGGAAGCATTGTTTTGTGCTATTTCTATTATCCAACCAGATTGGATAAACGAAGTAAGGGATGAATGGAAGAAGGACGAAGAAGTATGGCCACTTATTCAAAAGTTACCAAAGATCCCAATTCAAACAATATTTCCAGAAATTGAAGAGGAAGGAAAAATAATATTGGAACTTGGAGTAGTCACAGAAACAAGAACCCGACAGCTATGAAATCGATCAATTTCAGAGTATCTAATCAAGTGGAAGAACTTACCCGCTGAATATTCCACATGGGAAGACAAGAATTTTATACAGAAGCATCAAGAACTACTCAAGCGTTGAGGACAACACTTTTTGAAGGAGAGGGGCATGTTAGGCCCCTATATTGCTAGTGTCACCCCTTATTGTTATTAGTACAACCCACTTATTATATTGATGTACCCATGTAGTGCCCATATTGTTACTATTGTGCCCCATAGAAGCCCACTATTATTATTTTTATTGTGCCCTTACATTATTATTGTTATGTAGGCTCTGATTATGTTATGACCCCTTAGACTCCTATATATAAAAAGGAGGTCTTTTCATTTGTATCATCGAAGAATTCTTCATTTATGTAATGTAAAGGAGATTTCCCCCTCGAAGAGGCTGAATTCTAAGGTGTTGATCTATCTTTTCTTGAGCTAGTTTCATAACAAATGACAGTGGCTCTCAAGGTATCAGCAACACAATCCATGGAATGTGAATAAGGAACTGAAGTCGAACACCTGTGAAATCACCCAATAAAAATCCAATGATGTGAACTTTTCATCGAGTGTGAAGAACTTTCTATTAGGGCATGCAAGCTCTAAGGTACTGGAAGGGAGTCTCTTGGCTAACTTCCCAGAGAATGAGCTGAAGTCAACAGGAAGTGACCTTGTTGAAGGAGGGCCATGATGTATCCCACATCATTGGCACGAGACAAAGGGATGTAATGATTATGGATGATATATAGAATCATGAATGACTGTAACTACAGAAACATAACTCTTGAACATATCGACGACATGACTTCGGAGTTTGGCAACTTTTGGATCCACGGGATCGGAGGTCATGATGACATGGTAGAGATAAAATTCAAAAGGAAAAAATGAATGGCCAACCTAGGAAAGTCAACGATGAAGCATGGATATCCCAACTCAACACGAAGTAGAAAGTGTCATGTTCAAGAGTGAGATGCCAACACAGCTGATAGAATTTCCCATTTTCCCGCACCATTTCTGGCAAGTACCCCAATATTTTTTATCGCAAGCTTGAAAGGGATAGCATGTGTTTGCACTGTATTCCATCCTTCAAATGAATCCAACCTAGTAAGATTAATGAGCCCAAGGAAGGAGAAGCTCATGTCTATCATGGTGATGAATCCTCTTTTAACGAGTCTAACAAAGCTGTAACACAATATCTTTTTCATGTTTAGATATTTTGAAAAAGACACGAAAAAGAAAAACTCCAAAAGGTCCCTTTTCATATATTTTGTGTCTCTCGAGCCCGAAAAGGTAGAAAATAATAGTTGAGAGAAATTCTTGACCATGTCAGTCAAGGAGTACCTTTTTCATAAATAGTTTATCCCAGCCTCAAAAAGGGGTAAATATATATTGGGTAAATGAGGTTTCACAGTCTTTAATGAGTTCAAAACGACAAGAGCTCAGCAATCTTTTCGTGTTTTAAGAGTCAGAAAAGAGCTGAAAGCACACCCCCCATTTTTATTCTCTTTAACAAGTCAAAAAGGCAAAGATACTCGATGATCTTTTCGTTTGAGTTTTTACAAGTCGAGAAAAGAGCTTAAACATGATTCTAGCACCATCATCAGCAATCCATCACCTATCGTTGCACAAGAAGCAAATGCATTATCCGATTTCTAAGGTAAAAATAGGTGAAAAGTGCTCTTAAAACCCTAAAATATCATGAAAAGTGAAATAAAAGGGAAATGTAAATAGTTTTTTACCATTTACCTTTTTTACCTTGCTTGGAGTAATTTCTACCAATTTATGCCCTAAAACACTAGGAGCAGATTATGGAAGATCCAGGAGCTCAATCGACGAACCGCCAGTTGCAGGTAAGAGTTGAGACCCTAAGCTTCATTTTCATACCTATTTTTCCTATTTTTAACCATTTTTTAGATTTTGTAAGGGAATTTTGGCCAAACAAATTCCCCCTCGATCAGCGCATGATCCAAGCTCAGGATCACGCCAGTCGAGGGTTAATAGCATAGGCACCTGCACCATCGACGCTACTATTCTTAATATAGTCACGTCGGCACAGAGAGAAGAAAAATTTTCATTTTAGCACAATTTCTTTGCTATAAACTTGAAATTTCTTGGTCTAAGGCTGATGTTGACTTGAAGACATGGTGTTTGCAGGCAAAAAATAGTAAAAACAATGGTTGATTGGAAAGAACGTGAGCATGAGGAAATTGATGCACAAGTATTGCCAAATCCAAACTATCTAGATGCTTTGAGGAACTACGAACTTCTCAAATTATTCCTTACACTGAGCCTTTCATCTCAACCTGAGCTATTACAATAATTGATCAGTCTTTGGGACGTTGGACAGGAAGTCTTTGTGATTCGGGACCAAGAGTTGGAGCTAGAGACTCCAGACATCTAATTCATCACCGGATTGTCCTGAAGAAGGGAACCAGTCAATCTGTATGGGGCCAATCCCATTAGGGCAAGTGTGAACATGTTTCTTGCAGAACATTGTCTAGAAGCGCTAAAATCAAAAAGCAGCAAGGTCGATATCATGAATGTTAACGACCTTGTATTGAAAGTGTTGGTCTTGACCATAAACAGAGTGTTGGGGCTCAAACATTGCATGAGTCCAACAAGTCCAAATTCTAGTATGCCATAGACTACATGACACCCACTGTCTTCAACTGGGAAAAATCCATGAAGGTGGACATGAAGTGTCAGTTATCCAAATCCAAGGTAGGAAACTTGAGGTAGTTTGCATACAATTCTATTCTAGTGACCTTCTTTTTGGAATAGATCCCACTATTCCACTATCAGTTGGCAGAGGTAAACCCCCCATTGCCACGAGAACCATGGATGGTCCAATGGAGTGAATTGGTGCCTAGAACCGGTGAGGTCCAGCATATGTCATACAAGCCCACCTTCTTTGCGTGGCTGAGGTGTCAACTGATTGTGGTAGAGGATTGGCCATATAGCGATATTGAATTCCGCGATGATCCTGACATGTCACTCCCAGAGGGAGAGGATTTTGATGATGGAGGTAAGCAAACAATTTTGATTTTTGATTTTTGATTGTTTTTTAAATATATGCATTCGTGACACCTTTTTTTGTAATTGCAGATGTAGGACCAGAGTGACTATCCAGGATGTCCCTGATCTCTAGATGCATTAATTGATAGTTTGAGATCGCTCCTTATCAGGAAGGAGTCAATAATGAGGAGGAGATTGCATGGAATCTCAATAACCTAACTCGATGCACCCTAGAGTGTGCCTGAATGGCGAACATTCCATGCCAATATCAATAACACACAGTAGGAGTGTCAGATCAGATTCACTGTTTATTGACTATAATAGTATGAGCGGTGACGTGCTATCATGAGCACCATGCTGAGTAGTCCATAGTTTTAGCATTTACAGTTTTGAGGTCTGCAAGCCACAGATCTACTGAACACATATATTATTTTTTGGGTTTTGATGTATGACACTTAAAAATTCTCGACATATATATATGCTATATTTCATGTTTACTATGATACAATGTTTTTTTTCTTCACATATTTCGTAAATTTCTCTCTAACACATAATTAGCTAATGCATCTATTAATGTATTCACATGTTTAGAAATGTGATGATATGTGATATAATCAAAATTTCTTTCTAATAGACGAATACACAAATACATTCTCAATATATGAGGGTTTCTGATGGAATATTGCCCATTGAACTTATGAACAACAAGTTGTGAATAAAGGTTAACAACCATTTCCCGAATGTCAAGAGAGATGGCTTTTTACAAGAGTTCAATAACCGTGCTATATTCAACAATTTTATTAGTTGTTTGACCCGAACAAATATCTTGAAGATCAATCAAATCACCATTAGGAGCATAGATAACCCATGCCATGGAAGATAGATTCTGAGTACTACGACAAGTACCATCAACAAAACTAACGTAGGGAGTCGCAGACATCTGCAAAGTAGGTGAGACATAATCAATAGGAAAGCTGCTTGAAAACAACACACCAAACCAAACTTGCACAAAAATGAATAACACACTTATGTACAAAAGTAACCATGTGAGATGACTCATGCATAGTATTTTTTGAGATACATCCCATTGTGAGGCTTGTCCAAGGGGTTGCCCTCACAATCAATTATCTCATAGGGCCCTTTTTGCAACACATGCTTAAGAATATAGGGTCCATTCCACATGGGTTCGAATTTATCCCCCAGCTTATCATTATCTTGGTCATATAGCAATACCAAATCATGCTCATAAAAAGCATGAGGAGAGACCAACTAATCAAAATGGGTTTTAACTCGCTTTTTTTGGGCTTCAATGACTAAAGCAACAAGATGGTGGGTTTCATCTAGTTGTTCCAAATACAATAGGTGCTCTTCTTGAGGTGAGGTTTTGAGGAGTAGTTCGACAACCAATTTGAGTGAGGGAATTTCACATTCAATCAGTAAAGTTTCTTCCAAACCATAGACAAGCGGGAAAGGTGTGAATCTAGTTGCGTCTTTAGTTGAGGTTCGGTAAGCCCATAGAGCTGAAAAAAGCATGAGATGCCAATTGGATTTGTGCATCCCAATGGTGCGCTGAAGCATCATAACTAAGACTTTGTTTACAACTTCAACTTTGTCATTGGCCTGAGGGTAATACATCGTGATGCAAGCCCAACATGGAAGCCAGCTCAGCCATCATGTAATCCCGAAAAATGGGAGCCATGGTCAGTGACAATGGCCTGACGCACTCCAAACCTAGAAATAACATGATTGAATAGAAATTTCGTCGTTGTTTTACCGTCAACTGAATATTTAGGCATCGCTTCAACCCATTTGGTGAAGTAATCCACAACAATGATAATATAACCATGCCCCCCAGAAGAATGAGGGTTACATGTCATATAGTCAATGCCCCATTTGGAAAAGGGAACAACAGTAATAACAGGGTGAAGGAGAGTGGGTGGGGCACGCATTTTCTGCTGATAAATCTGGCACTCGTGACGTTTGTGAATAGCAAGGATGCAATCCTTGAAGATGGAGGGCTAAAAGTAACCATCACATAGGATCTTTTGAGTAGTGACCTAGCCAGACAGATGACCGCCACATGTGCCAGAATGACAGTCATTCAAGACTCTTTCAGCCTCATCGAGAGTTAAACATCGACAAATAATTGAATCAACACCAACGCAATATAAATTATCCCCATTGATGCGGTAAGGTTGGGATTGATGTCGAATGCGTCGGCAATCATCCTTGGTCAATGGAGACCAGAAGGTAGAATTTTGGAGATACACGATGTTATTACCGTACCAAGGGTCAAGAGTGCTAATCAGAAAAATAGTCTCATCAGGAGCTGCTCATCAGCACCAATAGGAAGAGAAGTAGAGGGAAGAGAGCAAATCAACTCACTGAATACAAGTGATTTCCTGGATTTGGCAGTAGTGAACACCAAATTGAATTCTTGGAGGATGAAAATCCACTTGGAATACTTGCCCCCAAGTAACTGACGAGTCAGAATATAAGTCATTGGGTTACACTCAGAAATCATGGTTGTAGGGCAGAGGAGAATATAATGCTGAAAGCGTTGAAAAGCCTGAACGACAGCCAAAGCCAACTTCTCAACATGAGCATAACATGTCTCATGATCAAGGAGATTATAGCTGAGGTAGTAAATAACATGTTCATGACCTTTTTCATCGTCTTATACCAGCACCATAGCAATGGTGTTAGACGTTGCATCTAGATAGAGGAAATAATCGGGATGATAGTTCGGAGGGTGCAAAAAAGGGGAAATAATGAAGACAACTTTTAAGTCATCGAAATATCTTTGGGCAGCCTCATCCCAAATGAATGGAGTCCCTTGATTAAGCAACTGGATGAACCCTTAAGCTAGCTTAGCATAGTTAGGCACAAAACAATGAAGGAAATTTTCTTTCCCTTGTAGACTTTATAATTGATGCAAAGAAGAGGGAGGGGGTAGATTGACAATAGCCTCGAGTTTGAGAGGATTAAGACAAATTCCATCTTTCGAAATAATAAAACCGAGGATTCGTCTGGATTTGATGCAAAACACACACTTATACGGATTCAGCCGAATGTTATAGTGTCTACAATGAAGAAATTTCCTTAAATTAGAATCGAATAATAGGGCCCACCTCTTATAATGCTAATCCACTTGATGATGATCTTACTTCCTTGCTCCAGCTTCCTTTTGTTCCTTCTGTTCAAGTACCCAAAACAAACATGCAAGAAACAATAGAAAACGTGATAGTATAAAATCACATTCAATCTACTTAAAAAGTAAAGGAATCTTAAGCCATGAAATGTAATATGACACTCAATGTAGGAAATAAACCATTAGTTATATTCATATAAAACTCAGAAGGAAATATAAGCAAAGCCTTGACATTGTAGGTCTCCTTTGACATATCTGGATTCCAACAGGGTTCCAACACCACTGCTAGCATCTCATGGTTAGCCTCAACAATGGAAGTTTAAGGCTTCTTCCCTTTAGTTCCAAACCAAACCAAACACACTATTCTCCCTCCACAAACATAAACTAGAAGGCTAAAGCTATAGATATCTTGTTGGTTATTCAAGCTCCAAAAAAGACTAGTTCAACTTGGAAAAGGAGGAGTTTATATAGCTTTGATGGAGGGGAGATGGTTCCTCTTATGATGGGAGAGGGATTATCTCTTTGGTCTGTTCCATATTAATAGGGGAAAGGAGCCCAAACAAACTCTCTCGGGTCTATCTAGCCCAACCATTTACCAGACTTCTATTCATGAATATTCTAGACCTAGAAGCTTCGACTCCATTTTTAAAAACTTGCCAAAAGAGGGTCAGCATGAGTGATGAAGGGCTCACTTACGTTGTTCAGTGCTAGGCCTGGTTTCAAATTCTACAAATTGGCATGGGGAAGGAACTGAGCACTAGCACCGGTCTTGAAAACTGGGATTGAAGGAAGATTCTTTAGAAATGATGCAAGAGGGGAATGTTCTACACATGAAGAGGGATGTAAAGGCATGCTCTTCATGATGGGAAAGCATATAGGATTGATTGTAGAGTTCCTTTAGGATCGAGGAATGGGGAGCACAAGGACAGTGACAAAATGTTGTGTAACACCTACACCATGAGGAATTTGAGTCTCTCAGGATTTACTGTGCATCTGTAGTCTGATCCAAGGATCATTAGGCCCTACACCAAGACATATTCTCCAGGCTTTACCATGCATTTCATCTCGGAATCACTAGGCCCAATGGAGAAAAAAATCCACCTCTTGGCTTTACTATATATCCCACCATTCATCGGCAAGGATTCCTAGGCCCACCAAGGCACACAATATGGATTTACACAACCCACAATCTAGTTAAGGGGTTACTAGGCTAGTGGTTTCATGCATCCTCAGTCTAGTTCAGGGACCACTATACCATGTGTTTTTCATTTCGAAGATCCACCCCACTCAGCTTCAAATCCAATCTGGCCACCCCACATAAACCGAACAAGAGAACCCATCTCATCAAAGCTATCAGGAAATGGCAAGGGTAGATTAAAAGTGTTTTTGCACCTAGAAAAACCCATGCCATGGTAGAAAAGAAACACATGCAATCTCATGCATGACAAATCTACCAAGGAAAATACACATGCAAGTCGACACCTACAATGAAGCCTGTTGTAGTTGCTTGATCCTGCCTTCCCCTACTTGATCTTTGCTTCCTCTTGCCTTCTTTTCCTTTCTTGTTCCAATCCCAAAGTGCTTCCAAGAAAAAGCTAAGTATCGAAGAGTATGAGAGAGAGAGAGAGAATAATGAAATAACTTGAAAGCTAAACTAACAAAAGGTTACTAACTAATCCTGAGAAGCCTTTTTATGAATGAGGCCTCTATTTTCTTCATTTTCCATTATTTTCCTTGATTTTCCTCCTCACATGCAACCTATGACCTTTCACCTCCCTTTTCTCCTAATTTCCATTATTTTCATAAATAATTGGACCACAAATTTCATTTTTCCTTTCCAAAGCCTTAGCCATTACCTTTTCCAATTTCCTTAGCCATAAACAACCAAACGAACACCCCCCAGAATGTCTTGCCCAACATTCAGCTTCGAATATGTGTCTCATCATCTGTGGTTTTTATATATTTTTACATGGAATTTTCACCAGGGTTGTTACGAAACCCTCCCCCTTGGGGAAACATTGTCCTTGGTGTTCAACAACACTTATAACCACAAAAATGTTGAAAACAAAACATAATACCCATGGATATTTATAACACAGCTTGTTGTAGTATTTACAATGAAAGACCTGCTCAAAATCAAAACATCATAACAACATGAAAACATACCACATACTGGAGCTTTATAACATAGCTCATTACGGTATTTACAATAACCATATATACACATTTACACATATGCACATTTTCTCAGCCAGCAAATAAAAGAATATGATGCTACACCTGCAATAAGGGAATCCAAAGGCTCACACCTCCACCCTCAAAGTAATACCAAGATCCACCTCCTTCCTATGAAATCCAGAATCCACTCCAAAGTCAAATCTGCATCCAATGTCTAGCGCTATAATGTTGTGCTACTTGTCCTATCAGGGAACAATTACCAACTCATTGTTCCAAGGTGCACTCCCAATGTGCATCTGGTTCCATCTAGAAATGCTAATGACCAAAACAAATACATCCATGACCTTCCCTTCTCTTCTACACAATCCCTCGAGAATCCAGTTACCTCTTTGGTGCAGTCACTCACCTTCGAAGTTTTGTTGGCACCCCTATCCCAAGTAGTCCATCCCTTGGCAAAGGCTTCCTCGCATCGGAAGATTAAACAACCAAGGGATATACCTGCCTCAAAACCATCATACCAATCATAGCATGCTCATGGAAATAAATGGACACAAATGGACACCAATGTCCCACAATGGCCCTGTTCCTGAAGTGCTTTACCAACATATTGTTGCATATTCCAATTCAATTCACTGTTATTGCTGATTCTTGTAGTTTAATTTAACCACCCAACCAAGAATTTATGTGCTTCATATACTAAGCACATAACATCCATTAGATTCAAAATAAATTGAAATAACTTCAAATCATACCTCATTGGTAGCTCGTCAATAAGGTACATTTGCAATCCTATTTACTTCCTATCATGACAAGTCAAACTAGCATCATGTATAAAAACATCACATCAGGTTAGATCAAAACATAACCATCATAGATCAAACTCATAAATAAAATGTAACCATCATAAAGTAGAATCATAGATCACATCCAATCATCATATACCAGAATCATAAATCATATGCATAGTAAAATTGAAATACAATAATGATACTTATCCTTCATCGATCTTTACTTTTTCCTTTGTTCTTTTGTACACACACCGGATTGGTTGTCACACCCACTGCTTTCTCCTCCATAAGGTGCACATATGCATAGTGTGAATCACGCACATACAACCACACACGCCATACAACACCATGTAGGGCATGCACCTATACCTGACATATAACACATACACCTACACCCAATGTACGTACGTATACGTGCACAATGTACATTATAAGAAATTCATCCGCACACAACGTGCGACACCACAAAATGCATACACGTACACCCGGTACACACACAACTCATACACCTATACCCAATGTACGACATAACACAAATACATGTCTAAAGTGCAATTCAATGAATGCATATGTTACGATACCATGAATACACAATGTACATACATAGTACTATCCTCCTGTAAGACAAATACATGTAAATTAGAAGAACTCCATCCACACACAATGTGCGACACCACAAAATGCATACACGTACACCCGGTATACACACAACTCATACACCTATACCCAATGTACAACATAACACAAATACATGTCTAGAGTGCAATTCAAGGAATGCATATGTTACGATACCATGACTACACAATGCACATACATAGTACTATCTTCCTACAAGACAACATGTACGATATGCACAGAATCCCACATGTACACCAGTAATATATGTACCAAGCACCACCTGCACAATGTGTGCACATCATAACATGTACAAGGCACCACTTGCACAACGTGTACACAACAACACATGTACACAATACCATACGCACAACATGTACGTGACACCACATGTACACAGCGCCATATGCAAGACATGTACACAGCACCACCTGCACACAACACCACTTGTACACATGTACACAGTACCAGATGCACACAACACCACTTGTACAATCATGCACACCACACCATATGTACATAGCACCACATGTACAACATGCACGCAACACCACTTGTACATAGCACTGCATTTCCAACATGTACATAGCATCCTCTATACACAACACTGCATATCCAACATCTACATAGCAGCACAAGTACAACATGCATGCAACACCACTTTTATGTAGCACTGCATTGCCAACATGTACATAGTATCCTCTTTACACAACACTGCATATCCAACATGTGCACAACACCATATCCACACAACATTGCATATCCATCATGTACACAATACAATATGTACACAATACCATATATCCAACATGTACATAACACCATCTATACCGAGCACTGAATATGCAACATTCATAAAACTCTATCTATACTACACCATGTACATAACATTACATAATCAACATGTACACACACTAAATATACACCACACCACATGCACACGACATCAAAAGTACAACATATACGACGTATGCACAACAACTGTACCACACATCCAAAACCACACCAACTCTTTACCAAGCAACCTTGCTTCCAATGTCTTATCCATGCTTATCCCAGCATGCCACAAACCACACTACTTTCACTTTTTTGATGTATCCCTCCATATAACCTGTCCATAACATAAGCATAGGCATAATACAGGCATACAATATAAATTCATATTCATGTGATATTGACCTCATATGTTTGTCATGACTACTCTTCCCACTTGGGTCCTCATAGACTAGGAACCTCTTCATGTCTTTTTCCTGCGTAAGCAATCATTCATCCACAAGAATCATTCCTGATGACCTTGTTAGACAATGACATAAATACATGTACACATACATACATCCTAAAATAATAATGATTTCATCAGTCAACATCATAGATACATACATATGTACATATAAACATTAGCATAAAATAATCACGATTCATGATCACCCTATCAGACATGACATACATACACACCTACATGTATACATATACAAGCAATATCATAATCATGATCACAACAAAATTACCAGATATCATAAGGTCAAGGTTAAGAGAAATTCCTTTATTCATGCAACACATGTGAAATATTGAGAACAACAGTCCCAACGTATCCAAGGAATCCAACTCCTCAAATCCATTTACTTTAACTTTTCTTGCTTACCTTTTCTATGATTGTTATGTCATCATCCATTTAGCATAATGGACCCAACCAGTCCAACCGATTGTCATAGTTTTACCTTCCGTTGCGCTTAAACATACAATGAGCTTCATTTGTTTCTTACATTACCTATTGGGTACCACACAACTCTCCTTGAGCTCCATCAACTTTTCCTCTTTCCCAACCAATTCCCTAGACTCAAAACATAAAAGGAAAGAATGGAAACAACAACAAGAAGAAAACCATAAAAACCAATAACAACACAACTCCACAAACGAAGTGGTATGGCCATACTCTAGACATAAATAAAGTTGCAAATCAAGTGATAGAAAATAAAAAAGGACCAAAAGCACAAGACTAACAACAAACACCATGACCCAATCCCCATGGTTCTCAGGGAAACTGAACCAGAGCCTTCTTCAAGATTTCATGGCAACCTCTCTTTGACATGCAATCCCCTGCATCATATTTCCATAAACACATAACTACCAGTGTATAAATAAACATAACAATAAATCAGCTACCTTATCTTGTTGTGCCAAGCGTGTTGCTTGCAACTGAACACATCCATGTCATATCTTAAGGGACTCCATCCTTTAACATATCCACCTATAACTAAAGACTAGCTAATATACTTGTCAAGTACATGATCGTGAATATAACACGTATCCACCTAATGTCAGAAAAAATCAAGGTTAAGAATACTTCCTGTATGCAAAGCACTATTCATTTGGAAGTAGGGTTTCCAAACATAGCCAAAGGAATTATTACCCAATTCCTTTCTTTTACCTTTACCCTGTTGCAACTGATTCTTATTATATATTTTCACGTCACACAACTGTTAGTTATATAAACACATCAATTATTACCTTTTCAAGATAATATGAGCATGCTTCTTGCAATTGCTCACACATGTCAACTACATGCTCCAAATATCAAGACAATCACATCTATCAATTTGAGATCAAATTTTACAAACAATCATGTCATAATCCATAGTCAACTCATAGTCATTAGACATAATTTTAGAACTATCACCTACTACACTCAAGTACCTATCAACTGTCTCAACACATATGTATTAGTACAATCATCTTAAAACAAGATCATTGGAACACATACTCATATTATGCAATTCATCAAACATTCAACCAATTTTGAAAACATACCATGTTGAATGAATCAACCAGACAACGTAATAGACACCAAACATTCGAACACCAAATAGATGACATAACCAAACAATTAAGCACCAAATATATGACATAAGTGAAGTCATACCTTTGTGTATTTCAGGGGAGGCTATCTTATCTACACAATAAAGCTAGGTTAGCATGATACAACTTCACCACATATCAACTCAAACATAAATCATGATATCCATGACAGTAACTTACTAACATTTCCGTATCATAATCTCATAAGAATTTTTCTTTCATGCATAACAATCACATATGTACAATCAATCTAGATTAAAATGACACCTTATCACAAATATGTTGGCTCATACTTGAATATCGCAACCATAACCATGTTCATAGGTCAAATCAAGTTAACACAATACATATAACATCAAGTTCTTCAATGAAATGAACATAACCATCAAGAATATTACCAATCCAAATCACAACATCAAGATCTCAATGAAATAACCCTAATCATCAAGTTAATAGCACATAACAACAATAAGCTATATATCATGCTCATCACCAACATAAAACCTAATCGTCAAGCTAACTGTCATATAGCAACAAAAATTTAACCTCTAACATACTCATGAACAACATATCATATAACATAATCATCACGTTATCTAACCTAACGAACAATAGCAATTCTTACAACCACATGTTACTATCATTCTTAACTAACTAACTCATGTGCATATGACTATGCTAATCAATTATCATCTATCAGGTATGTAACCATAACATCAAAAGACATGTACATAACCTAATGCATATACCCTAATACATATAACAATCCTTAACCTACATACCTGCATGCCCAACATATAAACCTGTATGACGACATGCTCTCACCTCGAGGTCTAATGTTGCAAATTCATTTTGATGATCTGCATCTCCTACTTTACCTCATTCAACACATTAGTATCATAACATACCAATAGAACCATGATGACATAAATTGCATGCAATGACTTCACAAGGCATGTTTGACCTACTATTCAAACTATAACCAAGACCATACATGCATAACAACTATATATAGACATATAACAAATGAGTACCAAACCATACACACATCATTCTATCTAGAGTCTAGTCATCAATGCATGACCATATCAAGTACACAAACCATGACCTCATGCATGACAACAACCATTACTCCATTTTACACATTTCCACATGCAACCAACAATATGCATAACTAATGCCTAACCAATAACACATACGCATAAGTGCATATAGTCGATCATAAGTGATCAATTCTTGTAATCAACCTACAAGATTGATACATGTAATAAAAAATATTCAAAAATGCAACCTAACATACAAGGATGTAAGTAGGTGACATAAATCGGCATATAACTAACATATAACCATATGCAACCAGTCATGTATGCATGACAAATACATTTCGTGAAATCAATATCAAATTCTCCATGATAACCATAATACAACCCTAATAAATCATCAAACAATATAACAAGTACATGGTATGCAAGTATAAGAGACACACATGCAACTGACATGCGTGCATGACCAACACCTTCAACCCATCCAGTCTAAGCATTGAACCATTGTCCGATACCAATCTGTAACACCCTCCTCCCACATCCACCCAAGTAATGATGCCAACCAGGGTAAACATGAGATAAGAGGCTACCATGATTGGATTCAACCTCCTAACTAACCTTAACGAAGTGGAATCAACGGAAACTCACACACAATCATCCAATGTCATCAATGTGAACCCTCAAGAGACAAGTCAGCCACTCAGACAGCCTGTCCCTGGGTCCCACTTTTGTTCTGGACTTATGAGGCCTTATTGGATCTCATGTTATGGTCAAGGGAGTGACTAGAGACCCAATGTTGCTCTCATAGGCCTTCCTGCTAGTGATTGTGGACTAAAGTTTCCAGTTCTGTGCTAGTGACCTTGGGATTTAAGCCACTTTTTCAAGCCCAGAACCCAAGTCACTTCCCATAATGGAATGAAAGCTCAGAATCAAGTAAAGTACAAGGAAACATTGATGCAAAAGTAAATAGTTGATCAAGACCTTAACCAGACCCCTACTAGCCGTGAAAGGAATTTCATCAAACATATTTTCAACATGTAACCTATAGGTGTAAACAATAGAATTAAGTGTAGGGATCTCATACTTATCTAAGAATCACCATGAACCATTGTTTCCAAAGTAGTTTTCTTTCTTATCACTTATTAGGTCATAGATATTATATCCATTCAAATACAAGTAAAAACATGTTGAGAGACATACATAGTTGTTGTCACAAAATATACATCTAACCAGCATAATAGGAATAGAATTACAATTAACATATCAGCCATCAAAATCCACACACACACACACACACACACATACACACACACACACACATAAATATCTATATCTATATATATATATATATATATATATATATATATATATCAGTACATTTACACATGAAAATCAACACCTCAAGTATCTAAGGGATCAACATCGCAATATACAAAAATAAGTGAAGCTTTTCATGCAAAGGACAGTGCATGAGGCATGTGTATACGCATAATATTTAGAAAGCATAGGCCGTGAGAAAGGGAAGCCAAGTGATTCCAAGACGGAAGAGCATTAGGAATTTTTTAAGGGAAGACGATGTATAAAGGGTGGAAGCATAAGAAAATGGTATCCACTGCACATAAGTGTAAGGATCCTAGCAAGCATTGTAACCATTGCAATATTGATGGTCACGCTGAGGAAAGGTGATAGAAACTCCATTCACATTTGAACCCAAAGAACCACGAGAAGGATGCAAATAAAAGAATCTTCTAGCCATAGATTCACATAATGAGGTTGAAAGTACCTTTGATGTTGATGAAAACATTGTTTTCACATTAATGTTGAAGGAATCTAAGTATCCTTCATCACAAGGAAGTGAAGGAGATGACCAAACTCTTCCACATTAATATCCATTCTAGAATAACATATTAGACAATTTATTGAACTTTGATTCAAAGGATGATATCATAGAAGTGGATCTAGTCATCAATCTTGGATTGTAGGTTCACATCACCCTATACCATATCCATTGGTATGGGTAAAAAAACGAAGTAAAAATAGGGGAATTAAATAGTGTAATATTAAATTTGTTGTGAGGATTGAATTTATTAATGAAGTGGAATTAGACGTAATACACTTGGATGTATGTAAAGTATTGTTTGGAAGCCCCTACATGTATATTATGGATTTATATTCATGCAAAGAGAAAACCAATAAAACTTGATCAAGGATGGGAAATCCTATGCCATCAACACACACAAAGGCAAGTCAAATATCTCATAAGTGCCAACCAAGCTAATATGTTTACTAGTTCTAGTAAGAAATATGTTTTGATTTTCTTAGGAGAGAACCAATTAGATGATGAATTAATAAGAGGAAAGGAATCCTTGGAGGGGTGTATTAAATAGTAGAAACATTAGTTAGAGAAGTTAATATAGGAATATAAAAGAGTGTTCTAAGAGCTTAAGTGGATACAACCCAAGAGGGAAGTGGAGTACAAAATACAATTATTGCCTGACTCTCCATTACCAAATATTGGGTTGTATAGATAGTATATTTTAGAAGCAATTGAAGTGAAGATGTAGTTGCAACAATTGCTAGAGCGGGGAGTGATTCGTCTAAGCACCTCACCTTATGGGTCACCTATAATTATCATGCCCAAGAAGGAGGGGACTTAGTGGATGTGTATAGACTACAAAGCATTAAATAAGATTATACTCAAGAATTGATACCCTCTTCCCAGAATCGATGATTTTTTGTACCAGTTGTAGCATGCCAAGTACTTCACCAAGTTAGATCGAAAATAAAGATACCATCAAGTTTGTGTCAAATAATAAAACACCTTGAAGACCACCTTTAAGACAAGGAAGCATTTATATGAATGGTTTTTCATGCCATTGGATTTATGCAACACCGTGGCTAGGTTTATGAGATTGATTAATGATGTTTTACACCCATATCTAGATTCATTTTTTATAATCTATTTGGATGATATAATAGTTTGATATGCTAGTTGGGAGGAGCACATCTAACATATCATGTAGATGTTAGAGACTTTAAATAAGCACTAGCTATTACCTAACATTAAGAAATGTGAGCATGTTCAAAAAATTTTGTTATATTTTTGGCACGTGATTGGTGGAGGGTAGCTCACGATAAATCTTGCAAAGAAATATGATACATAGTTTAGAAGTATACTTTGAAAATTTCCCTTCCATAATTTCTATTCTCTAGCCAAATGTAAGCATGGTATTGGAACCAATCACTTTAATACCACTTTGTATCATACCCAACATCCTCTATCCATCATCAAGAGTACTGGATACATCTAAGACATGAATTTCACCCTTCCCTACACTCTTAAAAAAATGTTTTTTTCTCAAACTTTTTCCTGACACCACACTTGTCTAGAAAGTTAAACTTAACTTTGTAATCAAATAATATAGCCTAACCGTTAATTGTATAAACAACTTGACTGAGTATATAGAATGAGAGTATAGATGGGTCAATGGTGTGGTCAATGAAATCAACTGATATATTCGATCGACCAAAGTAACACGCCCCTTGACCTTCTAGTTTAGACTCCTATGTAACCCATGTTATACCAATTTTGACTTTATATTTGTTGTACTTTCAAATTTCTATGTAAGTTTTCTCATAAAACTTCTAATACCATAAGTAATCATGCCAAATAAGTTTAAATGCCAATAAACATCATTTTAATCGCCTTTTAACATATTCTAGTTGTGTTACAGACTTACTTCCTCCACTAAGGTACCCCTAGTACCATAATTCAAGTCTATCGTGAATGTCCCATGCATGCTATGGAATACAACAACTAACATGACCTAAAAAACAATATGAATATGTATAAATACATAAGATACATGAAAAGCATGTATACACAATAATAAACAAAAATTAAGCATATAAAAACACATTAGCAATACTTATCCTTTATAAATCCCCAACTAGATGTAGACCTAAGATGTTCAACCCAACCATAGACCTAACTACCCCAATACTCTCCACAATGGATCACCCTTGAGCTAAGATTATGACTCCACAAAGGTAAAGGCTCACCTAAATCAAACTATGATCATACTGTTAGACAATTATATATTATAGAGAAATGGAAAACAAAATATATTGCAGAGATATAAACACATAAAACAAGAGAGACACAGATATACGTGGCTCACCCAATTTGGGCTATGTCCATGGGAAATGGCCAGTCCTTCCTTTTATATTATCCAGCAAACTGAAGAGATACAACCTACAACAGATCCGTTGTAATTCCCTCTTCACTCTCAGATAATCTCCTCTCTCTTTCTCACTCAAAATACAGATCTACATAGACGCAATACAATTCCCTCATATATAGTGAGGGGTTGCCTTCTAAGGCTAACTTCTACCTTCAGATCTTGGCTTAATGAACGGCCCAGATTGACTACAAAATTACAACATTTTACAAGGCAATTTTACATATATTTTTAACTTCAGGGGCGCTGCACCCGATCCCTCGCTAAGGGGGCTCTTAAAGATCGATGTCGCCCCTCCTGGACCCTCCTTGTAGCGCAAATATTACGGGCAGTGTTTCCGCCACATTACGAACTAGGGTCCAATGCAGTGATACCTATGAATAAAGAAGATAATCAAGCTACACACCCAACAATCTCCCACTTGGAGACTAATTATAACAACTCCACTGCTACTTCATTTGTTGGACAATGACTCCACTTTGGACCTGGTTGTTTCTCATCTTCTTCATCATACTTGAAGAGCAATTGAAACTAAGCAAAATCTTAGTTTCTCCCTGGTTACAACTTTTGTTAACATATGCAGGATTCTGGCTAGTGTGTATATTTTCGAGCTTCAATTGTCCATCTTCCAACACTGACCGTATGAAATGGTACTTGAGTTGTATATGTTTAGTGTTGGAATGAAATGCAGATTTCTTTGCAAGATTTATGACACTCTGGCTGCCACTGTATAACCTTCCCAACTCCTGCTTCTTACCCAACTCATCCAGAAACCTTTGTAACCAACATTTTTGTACTAGCCTCTATAGCAGCAACATACTCTGCTTCCGTTGTTGAGACTGCAACAACACTTTGTAGTTTTGAAACCCAACTGATAGTTGTTCCACCTACAGTAAATACATACCCTATTGTGCTCCTCTTGTTATCTTTATCACCCTTAATATCTACATCAACATATCCCTGTAGAGCAATGTTTGAACCACTAAAGAATAATGCTTGATTTGTGATACCTCTCAAATACCTAAGAATCGACTTCACCACCATCCAATGTTCTTTTCCTGAATTGTTCATGTACCTGCTTACAAATCCCACTACATGTGCAATATCAAACCTTGTGTAGACCATTGCATACATTAAGCTTCCAACTGCTGATGCATATGGAACTTTAGACATATAAGCCATTTATTCCTTAGTCTTGGGACACACCTCCTTACTTAGCTTGAAATGGCTAGCCAAAGGTATACTAACTAGTTTTGCATTCTGCATATTAAATCTTTTCAACACCTTTTCTATGTACTTACTCTGAGACAATGCTAATTTTTATTCTTCCTGTCTCTAGTTATTCTCGTACCAAGGATTTGTTTTACAACACCCAAATCCTTCATTGCAATTGAGTTCACCAATTTTCTTTTGAGAAAATTGATTTCCTGCATGTTAGAACCTACAACAAGCATGGCATCTACATACAATAACAATATAATATAGCTACCATCATTTTTCCTTTTGAGATAAACACAATTATCAAAGTGACATCTAGTATAACCTTGATCAGACATAAACCTGTCAAATTTTAGATACCACTGACTTGGAGCCTGTTTTAAGCCATACAATCTCTTCTTCAACCTGCACACTAGTTTCTCCTTCCATTTTACCTCATATCCGTGTGGTTGTTTCATATATATCTCTTCCTCCAAATCCCCATGGAGAAAGGTTGTCTTTACATCTAACTACTCAAGATGCAAATCTTCAGCTGTTACTAGACTTAAAATAGTTCTGATTGAAGTCATTTTAACAACAGGAGAAAATATCTCATCAAATTATATACCCTTTTTCTGTGCAAACCCCTTCACCACAAGTCTAGCTTTATACCTTTTTCTACCTCCATCTTCTTCCTTCAACCTGTAAACCCATTTATTCTATAATTTTGTTTTACCTGCAGGCAACCTGACTAAGTACCAAGTCTAGTTATGTGCTAAGGAGTCCATCTCTTCTTTCATGGCTTTCTCCCACTTCTTCCTAGTTTCTACCTGCACTGCTTCTTCATAGCATTCTGGTTCACTAGAATTAGTCAACAATACATAATATAATGAAGGAGAGTATCATCCATGGGGTCTACTTATCCTGGTAGATCTTCTAACACCACTTTCAGGTGTTTTAGGTGCTACTTTAAGAATAGAAATTTTGATAATATTATAGGAAAGTTAACCTCCCTTACATTTTTGGGACTACTGATAAAATCTCCCGCATCCTAAAAAAGAATAGGGTTCTAACCACCTTCAAACCTTTAAACACCATCCGATGCTACCTTAATCCGATTAAAGACAAAATTGATCCAAAATGTCATAAGGGTGTCGACTTAATTCCTTGCTCGTGCAGCGAGCCCTATGTAGGTGAAACTAGAAGATCCTTTAACACAATAATCCAGCAACACTCAACTGATATTAAACATAATCAATCCAAATCATCAGCTTTAGCAGAACATTCTAATAAAACTAAGCACCAAATTTGTATAGAAGATACCTGCATCTTAGCTAAAAGTGATCACTATTTCATAAGGAAATTCAGAGAAGCCATAGAAATTAGCAAGCACCCTAATAAGCTCAATAGAGACAACGGGTGGACCATAAGTGAAAATTGGATTCCAATTTTATCATCCAATCTAACCCCTCCCTAATTATAATTCTCCTTTAATTAACCAAAGACAAATAAAAATGTTTTAAAAAACATCTAATCAAGAGTATTAATTAAATGACTGTTAATACAACAATCCATTATAATTAAAACATCAATTCTAAACAAATATTAAATCATACAATTTCCCCTCTAAAAACCTTTAATGACAATAAAAAAAAACTTTAATCATAATAAAGAAACTTCAATCATACTACAAATCAATTAAAAAACTTTAATCAAAAACTTTAATTTAATTATAAAGATATTTAAATCACTACAATAACTAATTCATAACAAGTATTAATAAAAAATTGATATCATTTTTAAAGAACCATATTTATAATTAATCTTAATAAATATTGAAAAAACATTAAAATAAATATAATTAAAATAATTATGACCCTAATAAATCATAAATTAAAAAATAATAAAATATAATTAGAACAATTATGAGACAAATAAATCATAATTTATACAATAATTTAATATATTAATAATCCCTAAGATCTGTCGGCAATGCATCTCAAACATCTATTTATTGAACTAAATAATAAGACCAGTCTTCCACAAATCTTTCACATCCTGAAAATGAACAACTGTTACTGGTTCGAAATGTCGATAAGAACAAAAACCTAATGCGAGGTGAATCCGGAAGATAATCTACACAAGTATGAAGATTGCAGAAACCTAAAATATGAAATAGATCCACCTTCTAACATCTTCATACTAAATAAATGCTTCATAAGAAATACCTTACTTGAGGTTGAGGGTTTTTCATATAGTTTGGACAATGTCGACATTAAACCCTCTATTGTTGTTTCCTTTGAAATATTAAAGGCTACCGGCGCCTCTAGGCACAACAGTATTGTTCCATGTGCCTTTCTATCGAGAATATCTCATTCTGTGTCTATCATACTCATTTCCTTCTTTGCCTTTCCGCTCAATGGTTCGTACAAATCTTTCTGGTACAAATAATCTTCAATCTACATCCCATAGCTGTTAATTTTGGCCATTAAATGTTTCGACCCTAAACCTACCATCTTCCGCCATTCAACCCATGCGAACCAGGAACCCTTCTCTCTTGCGAGTTTATTAGCCAAATAGACCTTCGACTCTGATACCAGTTGTTAGAAAATTATATATTACAGAGCATTGGAACACATAAAATATATTGCATAAATATAAACACAGAAAAAACATAAAACAAGAGAGACACAGATATATGTGGTTCACCCAATTTGGGCTACGTCCATAGGAAACAACTAGTCCTTGCTTTTATATCATCAAAGAAATTGGAGAGATAAAACCTACAGCAGGTCCCATGTAATTCCCTCTTCACTCTCACACAATCTCCTCTCTCTTTCTCCCTCAAAATACAGATCTACATAGGCACAATACAATTACCTTATATGTAGTGAGGGGTTGTCTTCTAAGGCAAAAAACCCTAAATTAAACATAACTTCTACCGTTAGATCTCCACCTAATGAATGACCCAGATTGACTCATGAATTACATATTTTACAAGGCAATTCATCTATTCTTTAGCTTCAGGGGTTGTTAGTCCCCGATCAGGCCGCCGTTGGGGGGGGGGGGGGGGGAGTGAGGGGCTCTAAAAGATCGATGTCACCCAACCATGGACCCCCCTTGCAGCACAAATATTACAGATGGCATTTCTACCACATTACGAACTGGGGTCCAATGCAGTGATACCTCTGAATAAAGAAGATAATCAGGCTCCACACCTAACACATACAGTGAGCACCAACAAGGACTATGCCAAGGCACCAAACTTCAATAGCACTCTAACCTACAATCCTTCACCAACTATCAATCTGCACAAACTATGGTAGCACAACCCCTTAACTACATCTGCAGTCTCTCGAGATATCACTACACTCCCAGGGCTCCAGCATAGGTTAGCTAAGAAGTATTAAAATATTGTGGCTTTAAGAGTTTTATCTCTTTAGGATTTCTAGATACCCTCTAGAGTCTTCATACACCCTCTAGGCCTAACACTAGGAAATCCTACCCAACCAATTCCCCAACTAGGGTTCTATCATTACCCAAGGATGATTTGCAACAACATCCACCTAAGATTCACAACATCTTACTAGGTTGCAGGTCCAACAGCCATATGATCTCACACACCCCTCCAATATCCAACATGCACAAGGAAATATCTAAGATAGAATGATGATTTTCCATTTTGAAACAACACTAATGTATACATGTTACCTTTTTTTCCAAGTGTCACTAAAATAATTTACCCCTGCCACTTGGGAACTCACTTAGATTATTTTTCCACTCACTTTTGGAAACTAAGTTATTACATCACATTATCACTTAGACTTATATCACAATTTTTTACTTTGGGTCATATTCCATAAATTTGATTTAGGAATATTTTATTATACTTTCAGCTTAGGTACCACTTCGTGGTTTAACCCCCTCACCTCTCTTCCTTATGGTGTCTTAGCACCTGTTAATTTTTACAATGTTCTATGTTGTTTCAATTACTTTAGCCCAATTGAATTATTCAATTAGAAATATTTCAATAGCAATTAGTTCTTCTAATATTCAATGGTAATTGAAGATAGAGTAGTAAACGAAATGACAATGAGATACAATCAACACATCAACAAGAGACATTGATTTGGTCAAAGACCAAGGAAAAACACCACAAGGGGGAAAACCCTTTGAAATTATTCTTCTATTAGATTGTCATAAAATTTTCAGCAGAGAGTTCAATGAGCCCAAATCCATAAACAATAATCAAAGTCAAATATTTGAATTTTGAAACAAATATACCTATATCACCTATACAAATTATTCTCTCTTCCATTTATTGAGTCTTGGTAGCTATGCCAGCCCTTAGGGATAATGAGGAGAGCAAGACTCACCATGTCATCATTGGCTGTCGTGATCCCTACACTTCCAAGCTCATCCCTGCAGGTGGTGAGCTTGTTTAGATATGTAGAGATCGTGTCGCCATTTTCACACTTGATTTTCCAAAGCTTGTCCTTCATTACCATATTTCTCTAATCGTTGTTGTTTTGATATAGATATTTCAATGTTTTCCACATTGAAAATGGTGTCTCCTTCCCATGGAGACTCGAGACTATGTGGTCTCGAATTCCCTCCAGAAGGATTCTCCTTGCTCTAGCCACACATTTCTTCCATTCTGCCAATTCTGTAGCATTAGCCGCTACTGGCTTGGGGACTTCTTGATCAATGAAGTCCTTTAGACTGTTGTCCTCTAATATTTCTTCCATGCGATCCTTCCAGGCTATATAATTTGAGCTGCCATAAAGAACATACTCAAGTCTTAAATCGTTGAACGCCATTGGGGAAATTTGAGATGTGATAAGAATTTGAATTCTATAATCAGGAGCTTGAAACTTCAAACTTCTCCCTTCTTTGTATACGGTTCTTCGCTTTGATCATCTTTGCTCCAATACCATGTAGAATTTCCCACTGTAGATCAACAAATTATGCAATATACTAAAGAAAAATACTAGATCTACTTCTACAACAAACTTGTGGAAGCTTAATCGATTTTGAGCAAGATCAAATAGAACACATAAAACTGAGAATGAGAAAGCAATCACACATGAACACAGAAGAATACTCTGGGGAAAGCCTCAGCTAAAAACCTCGATCTTTGTATTATCATACAAGTGGAAATATGTCAAGATTACACAAAGCTTTAGCTCACAAGCCATTCAGCTCTTAGTACAATCCCTCAGTACTGCTCATAGAAAATCAAAGGCTTCTCACAAACCTTCTCCTCTACCCTCCAAGCCTCCTATTTCCTTGCATAGTTTCTCCTATTGTCCAATGTTGCCATTTGTGTGAATTTACCTCTCACACAACACATTAAACTCAAAAGTAATTGCACAGTCCTGAAGCAGATAATTCCTTCTGCATGGATGAGTTTCCTATATAGGAAAAATCCTCTAACTGATAATACATTGTCCCTTCCTTTGATCTCAACTGGGTCTCTGACTAAAATGAGATGCATGAGATATTTATGAGAGAATATTCAGTTATCTGAAGTGCAGCAGTTGCATGCATGCATGCATTAACTAACTAAACTCATAATCAGTTCAACAAACTGTTTGAACTAATCTAACTGGACTTATCGCAGTTAACTGAGCTAACTAATTACAACTCAAAGTACAACTCATCCTAATCTCCTTTAATCAAGGGATAACTTCCTCAATCAATGGAGGAACTGTTGAATGTCTTCACATAGACTTCATCTTTGATTTCCTACAACTAATTAACTCAAGATGAATTAATTAATTATTTTACAAACAAATGCTAAGATCAAATTCAAATTTTAATTCTCAATTTTAATTCAGGGACTAATTAAAATTGAAATCTATCCCAAAATGATATTTTTAGCATTTCTATTTTTTGCTATTTCCAACAGAGTTGGAGTATATCGTGAAATTCTATTTATAGCAATGCTATTTTTAGCATTTCTTGTTACTACTTTCAACACATTTTCATAGAGGATCAAGTTCCAAATACTTTCAGAAAGACCATTATAGAAGCCATGTTTTCAAAGCATTGAGTTATGTTAGGGGTTCAAGAATTTTTCATTAAGGGGGGCATAGGCTACTCCTTCCTTCCATTGTTTCTCCTTTGTAAATCCTTCAATTCTATCCCAATTTGTTCTTAAGCTTGTGATGTTAGGATATTTGACACTTTATTAAGTTCAAATTGCTCTAATGCATCTTTATGTAAAAAAATTAAAATTAGTGCACTTTTATAACTAATTAATATGGTGGCCACAATTGCATTCTAGACATAAAGTGATATATTTGATACTAATGATACTTGACCCCTGGGTTAATGTTATGAAACCAGCTCAAGAAAAGATAGAAAAGATAGATCAACACCTTAGAATTCAACCTCTTCAAGGGGGCAACCTCCTTTACATTACATAAATGAACAATTCTTGGATGATACAAATGACAAAACCTCCTTTCTATATATAGGAGTCTAAGGAGTCACAATATAACCCAGCTGACCTACAATAATAATATAAAGCCACAAAAATAACAATAGAGGGATTCTATGGAGCACAGTAATAACAATATGGGGGAAATAGAGGCACAACAACATAAATAAGGGGTACAACTACCATATTAATGGGGTAATCACTAGTATTATAGGGACCCAACATCCAGTTATCTAGGTAGACTTCTAAGAACTTGTGGATAAACTCCTTGAATGCGGCTACCACAATACGGGAAAATATTGTGGGTGCATTCTTCAATCCAAAGGGCATTATTGTATACTGAAAACAACCCCATTCAGTAGCGAACGTTGTCTTGCTTCGATCTTCAGGCGCAATCTTGATCTGATGGTACCTAAAGAACCTGTCTATGAAGGAGTATTCTCCCTGCCCGCCCACATTTTCTAGTACCTCATATGTAAAGGGTGTTGGGAACAGATCGTTAACACAAGCATCATTGAGCTTTTGTAGATCCACACAAATGCGGATCTCCCCCTTCTGTTTTTCTCCTGTACGATCATAGGGCTTACCCAATCGGACTCCTCAATTGGTTCAATAATTCCTACTGCTAACATCTTATCCAATTCCTCACGGACTTTTTCTTTGTACTTTGGATTATATCGATAGGGTCGCTACTTCACTGGCTTTGCATCTAGCTTCAAAGTTATGTTCATCATCCCTAGGTCTCCTATAATCCCTTTTAACTCTGTCATTTTTGTAGGAAATAAGTCGTGGTATTCACGGAGTAGTTTGATGACCTTTTCCACAGTGGCATCATCCCAGTAGTCCCCATGCGTGGCATACTTCGGCTCTTCCTCTATTCCGATATTTACTTGCCTTGTTTTCAATGGTTCTGTGATGTCTGGATCTTCTATCTCAGGGCTGCGCACCTCACAATTCCCTTCAAATTCTTGTATATTGATGTTACACAGGTCATCCTCATCATCTTCTGCTTGTACATTATAACATGCTAAGGATTCTTCCGTGACCAATCTAATGGCCCGACTTCTTCTAGTTCCAGCATTGTTCTGAATATGGCGGCCTTTACTCACTGTAATGTGTTGTCCACAGTATCCATCCAATGGTCTTCAAAGAGAAAATTTGACAAAAACCGTTCATGCAGGATATCCCATTCACCAGTGCCATGCCGGAGCTCTGTTTCCGTATACCAGTTTCTTGGAATGACATCCAGGGTATGATAAAATAAGTGCACCCACTCTGGTTGAGGCTCTGCAACATAAGCTAGGGTCCAATTGGTCAAGTGCATTCGCAGATCATCTCGTCCATTGTATTTCACCATTATTTGTAGCTCAGGCTTCCCAAATCTTATTTGCATCATGCGCCTGCAGCTTTGCCAATCTTCGAAGGTTCCTACATGGGTATCCCACCATCACGCCAGTGTCGCATTCAATGCCCATTTTAGTGCATTGAACTGTTGTTACTCTAGTACCATGCTTTTGAACTTATCTAGGAAGTTCTCCACTACTATCAGCCCGTCATATGTCGGCAGTTCATGGTTCTGAACTTTAACACAATACAGGGATTTTGTCATCATACTACAGTGCAATGTGGTTGCCTCGTTCACCTTGTTGCGCCATCATCCGTCCTCCTCCTCTGAATCACTGGTGTAACCCCGCGAGAATCTCCACTCCTATGTTGCATCAATTTTGTAGATACTAGCTAATACATCGCCCCTCTCTTCGCTACGTGCTGGTTCTGTGTAGCGCGGTCCATCTGTTGGGTCCAGCGGAACAACAACCCGGAGTGACTTCTTCTTGAATATCATCTTCCTTTGTTTGATGTTAATAACCCCATTCATGTCAATGGCCCAGTCTATCCCTAGCAATGCAGGATACAGAATATGTTCGTCCATAATTTCAATAACTTCAAAATCTGTCTAGGTACTCATGTCATCAATGTCTAATGTAACCCCTTGTAGCCTTCCCATGGGCAAGATCTTCTGTTGGTTGGCCAGTCGCAATTGGATAGGAGACCATTGTAGTGTAGGCTTACCCATGTGCTCCCAAGTCTGCTTAGGCAATATGGTTGCATCAGAACCCAGGTCCAGAATGACCTGATCCATCTCGTAGTCACCAATTTGCGCTGTTAGCTGCATTTCCTGACCTGTCTGCGATGCGTGTCTTCCTATTTTCTCGACTACACGAGGTTCACCCCACCCTACACATCTATTAATCACTTCCTGTAACCCTCTCACTGCCTCGTTGTCACGAAGCAGTTTTAGGCAGGTCCCTAAGAAGGTAGTCATCATCGAGGGATCCCGAGTTGGCTCAAGCAGATCCATACTACCTCAAGTAGAGACGTCCATGAAGCTTTCCCTAGCTTCCATATTAGTCTTCCATCGAATTTTCCTATAGCTGCGCCGCGTCACAATATCCTGTTGACTGTGGGTTTGTAGTCGCGGGGTTCGGATCTCATCATCTACACATTTTTCATTGTTGTAGGAGGAACTGCCTTCTTTTTGTGAATTTGTGCTATCAGCACGGGGAAATCTAGTAGCCCGTGATTGAATTTCTCATAATACAAACATGATATTCAGGTCGGATTGGTACAATCTCGCACATAATGTCCAGTCCTCCACAGTTGTAACAGATTAGTTGCCCGCGACCCCTTCCTAGTCGCATTCCGACTCGTCCTCAACCCCATCCTGGGAACTCACCGCACCCAATCGCTGCAGCTAGATCCTGACCTCATCCCTCAATCTGCAGTCTGTAGGCAGGTGTCTGGTCCATCAACATTCGATAACTACGACAATCCCTTTCCTCGTGAACCAATAATCTACAAAAGTTGCAAAAGAGCTGCTGGGGGGTCTGGTTGTATTTTGGTAATAAATGACAATTATCCATGTTATGCTTTCCTCCTACCTGACAGATTGCACACCGAAGCGGGGTGACCATGCTCGGCCCTATTGTTTCCTCTAGTCACAATGGTATCGGTCCCCCTATGACCACAAAATTCACCAATACTAGACAATGATCCTTATCGTGTCCCTAGCCTCTGCACTTGATGCACCATATGTCCTCCCAGATTTCTAAACGCGGTGTTTGGTCGTGTTTTAACTTTTGTATCTCCAAACACAAATTTTGGATCTTCGTTTGGATTTGCTAAACTCCCAACCTCGGTTCTTGTACCATGGTTTCATGAAGTGCATTGCCACTTCCAGCGCTTCCACTTGGGTTGAGATCTTTTGTTGTGACAAAGTCGTCTTTAGATATTCCATTAATAGTGCGACAAACCAAGCACAGTGTTGTGCATCCATCAGGGTCATGTTGGCCTCGCAAATGGTGCTTTTCAACCTCTGATCCAGATTCCACGAAATCTCGCCAGGCATCATCATGATCTCTTTGAATCCTACAACCGACTGTGCTTCTGTCTTTGGCCGGCTAAACTCCTTTTTTAATTCAGTATGGATATCGATTATCCCTGCCATTGGGTTGGTGCTTGAATAGTTCATGTACCATGTTAGCGCATGGTCCTGCAGCACGCTGACTAAGATGGATTTTTTATGTTATCATCTGTGACTTGCTGCATGTTCCATATTGATGTTAGCACAAACCAAAATTGTTCTGGGTCTTTGCCTCTAGATCCCTTAAATATAGGTAATTGAATTGCATTTTCCATTGCTACTCTTAATATATCATCGTCCCTAGTTTTCTCGAAATTTTCAACGTTCTTTCTCTATTGGTTTCCCACATTCCACACCTAAACACCCTTTAGGCAGATCCCAATCTCGGCAATGGAACCATTTGTTGGCTTGTTTGGGCCTGACCTAGGTTCGAAAGAGTTATTTGGCCAAACAAATCCCGCAGCTACTGGCCCTTTCGGCAACAGCCCACAGAGCGCGGACTAAGGTCTCACCTGAGGTGGCAGGGAAGGGTGCTGGAACCAAGTTTCTACACCCTAGGGATGTCTAGATGTGTACTGGAGGGTTCGTACACTATTCTATAACTCCGCACTACTTGACCTTCACGCTAATCCTGGGCGATTATAATTTTCTTATTCATGCACTACTCTATTTGAAGGAAGCAGTTATGATTCGGAACTATTCAACGGGGTTTTTAAGCAAACTTTTTATCACCATAATTTATTCGTGAACAAAATGAACCCAGATTTGCATACATTCATCACATTTCCATTAACTAGATATATAAAGGTAAACCATAAAGATAGATGCACGATAATGTAAAATTACAGAAGCAAACTTTTCTTTAATATTATTCTTCACCAGTACATCAATACATCTAGATCTACCCGACGCAATCAGTTGCAGGGGTCTGCTCACACAGCTGCGGACTTTCTAGGCCTCTGCACACATAGCTGCAGAGCCTCTTCCTCCTACCTAACCCTTGACTCGAATTTACAGATTCTTTCGATCTTTCTAGTTCAAGTACCCATTACATTTAATGCAAAAAGAATTGCTCTTCCCTCATAGATCCGCGCTTTATTTATACCCTTTCCTGGCCCGTGATCCTTGTGCGGACTGACTCTATTTACATTAATTTCTATTATTTTCTGGCAGACTACCCTTTGACTCAAATTATTACAATTCACGCTCCGCAAGTTCAGCAGAGTCTTTATCCTAACTTTACCCAAAATGTCAAGCTTCGTTCCCTGTGATTGTTGCGTGGGGCTTCCGCTACCCAAAATTAACAGATGTGAAAAAAACCACTGATGATGTAAATGGATCTCAAGGTACTCCAATACAATTTGTATGGCGTGAATGAATGAAGTGAATTCGAACACCACACAAAATTTGTCGGTCGAAGGCCAATGATGAAAACCTATTGCTAAGAGTGAGGAAAATTTTCATTGATGTATGCAAGTCCCAAGGTACTAAAGGAATATTTTCTAAGTCAACTTCCTAGAAAATGAGTTGATGTCAATAGGAACTAACCTGTCGTAGGACGGCCTTGATGTATCCCCCATCAACGACACGAAATAGGTATCATGATTCAAGAAAGAAAGACTTTGATGTGGAACTGGTTAAAGAATGGAAAACATGGAATGAAGGATTAAGAGTATCGAAGTAGATATTAACTAAATGAATTCCCTTGGACACATCAATGGCACTAGCTGGATTTGGAAATGGAGGCTCCGAAATGGTATGATGAACCAAAACACAAGCAAATTTACCAACCCAATAACCATGAATATGAAGTCGAAGTTTGTTGTGTTCAAGAGCGACTCGCTGCCATAATAGGTGGAATATCCCATTTTCTCGATTTCCCCAACAATTGTTGGTCAATAACTCTTTCTCTTTTAACAAGCTTGAGGAGGTTCCTTTTCCTAGATAGTCTCTTGAGTTCGAAAAGGTAGAAAACAATACTTAGGAGAACCTCCTAGACATGTTTGACTAAGGTATTTCTTTTTCGTAGTTAGTCTATCTCAGTCTGAAAAAGGGTTAAACTTATACTGAGTAGACATACTTTCATTTATTTTAATGAATTCTAAAAGACAAGTTATCGGAAATATTTTCATGTTTAGGGAGTCTGAAAAGAGTTTAAAGAGGACTCCAGGGGGTTCCTTTTTTATAGGTTTACAGAGCTCGAAAAAGTGATAATTTATACTCCTTGGTCAAAATGGTCTATTTCAATCAAGGCATCATCAAATCCATTAAAAAAATTGTCATCCTGGTTAGAACACTGCCAAAATATTAAAAATATATGTCTCATGATAAAACTAAGTCATATTTAGGTCAAAACCCTAATAAATTATTGATGAAATTGGCGATAAAATAGGCAAAAGGTAACTCTTTTTTACCATTTCACATTTACCTCTTGGAGAGTGAGTTTTGATTGTTTTTCCCCTAATCTTCTACAGCTGATTGTGACTAATCTAGTGGATCATTTCAAGCATCATCAATTCCAAGTAAGAGCTAAGACCTTTCTCTTCATTTTCATAGTTCCATTTTGAAATTTCATGTACATTTTTTAATATTTTGAGGCCCCTAGGGCTCTAATTCCTCGCCCTAGATCCAATGCACCCCTAGAAGGTCGAAAGATGCATTGATCTGGAAGAAATTACATTGGGTCCAATGCTGAAACTCACTTTCTGCCCTTAGGGGGTGCTTTGGGCACAATCCTCAATTTATTTTTGCTTGTTTGCCTCAAATTTTTTACCGATTTTTTGCATGTAATGTATCCTAATGATTCTCCTTGTGATGTTGCAAGTGTCTATTGGAACAAAATGGCCTTGATATGGAGGGAAAGAGAACATCAAGAACAATATTTGACTATAGGTAATGGTCCTGCCATAATCCAGGCTTTAAGAGATTGTAGGCTCTTAAAATTATTTTGGCTTGTTGGTATGAGGCAACATATAGAGTTATTGAGGTATCTTGTTCATGCATCGGATTTTCAAGTGCAAGCATTCAGAATTGGTGCACATACATTGAAAATACAAGTAGAGGACATATATTTTTTGAATAGTCTCTCAAGGCGAGGTTCCCCCATCTCTTTGTCTGGTTCAAGGAGTGGTGGAGAAATAGTCAACGATCATGTCAGTACACATTGTCAACCGAGATCCCAACCAACTAAGTATGGAAAAAATGACATAAAAGATGTATTCTGTTTGCCTCTAAGAACGATCATGTTCCTTATTTTTAGATTGACCTGCAGTGCATCTCTCTATGTGGAAAATAAGTCACATATGCAATATGCTCTAGAAAGTCTAGATCCTACAGTATTCAACTGGAGTGAAGGGGTATTAGTAAACATGAAATAGAATCTAACTAAAGAAAAACATGGACAGTTGAAAAATTTTAGCTATGGTTTGATTCTATTCTCTTTTTCTCTAGAGAGGATTCCATTGCTCAAGCCAAAACATATCGTGCTCGAGCCCTCAAATCCTATAGTCCTAAGGACGAGGAGATGGGTGGATCTCATGTCTAGGCATGTAGTTCCTTCATCAATGAGCTTCACACCTATCTTCTTCAGTTGGTTGCATACACAACTTATCATGATATAAGACTATCCATATGTAGGGATGGATTTCCATAGAGACCCAGAGCTCATGCTTCCCGGTGGTGATCGATGGGGAGCTATAGATAATACATTTTGACCATTTTTTGTATTTTTAAGTTTTACAATTTTTGTGATTTTTTATGTATCCGAGACTAAACTATTAGTTTGTACACATGCAGATACTGGATATGTTCGACCAGTAGGTTCTTCTTATATTCATCGTGTAGGAGACCCATGATAGGCACCAACATTAGTATAGGTAGTCACAGTAGGATGGGAGGTAATATAGGATCTCGATGTGGCCAAGGTCCTAGCAGAGGTTGAGCATCATATGGAGGGGTTGACCCATGGTATACCGGAGACTAGGGTCGATGAGCTCATTATGCGATTGCAGCAAAATACTATTGGTGTTCCTAGTTGTATCTGTTAGCTTTTTTTCAAGATGGCTCATGAAATGGCATGCTACCATGAGCACAATAATTAGTCTACTAGGATGCTTATAGCCATATTTTGTTGCATGTATATTTTAGGTCATGTGGCCACATGTGTCTTGGGCAAAAATTTCGTAAAACCAAAACCTTGATATATAATATATATTATATATATATATATATATATATATATATATATATATATATATATTATATATATATATTATTATATATATATATAATATATATATATATAATATATATATATATATATATATATATATATATAGCTGCAGTGTTTCTTATGGTTGTATTATTCTGTTTCAATGTGTATTGAATTAATTTTCATGTGTCATAAATGTCTATATAAAACATGGTCAGCAAGTGTGTCTGTCAATGTACTTAGATTTCTAGAAATATGTTGATACTATATGAAATCAAAATATCTTTCCAGAACATGAACCCTCATGAAAATATGAAACATAGTTGGACTTCTAATCGAATAGACATTAGTCAATTGTAGTACTACGAGCCGTGAGTCGAATTTGATAACTATACAATGAATACCAAATGAATTAACATTAGACAACATTTCAATCACCTTGTTATACTCAACGATGTTATTTGTAGAGCGACCAATACAAATGCCTTGTAAACTCACTAACTTTCCATTTGGAGAAAATATGGCCCTTATCGTGGAAGAGAGGTTCTGAGTACTATGACTAGCATCATCAGCATGACCAACATATGGTTTGAGGGATTCCAACATCTGCAAACCAAACATAAACATAATTAACAAAAACCTAGGAATCTTTGAAGGGAACACACTCAATCACACCTATATACAGTATGTACACAGTGCACTACACAAAAGTCAAGCTTAGTATTTTGTAAGGTACAACCCATTTCTAGGTTGCACTAAGGGAATTCCATCAAAATCAACAAGATCATAGGCCCCTTTAGCAGGAACATGTTTGAGAATATATGGACCTAGCCACATTCAATTGAACTTCCCCAATCCTAATTTATCGAACTCTTGATCAAATAATGGAATGAGATCTCCTTCCTAGAAGACATGAGGCTTGACACTCTTGTCATATTGTGCCTATATACATCTATTATGGGCCTCGTTAGCCATAGCAACATCTTTATAGGTTTCATCTAAGTGAGTCAGATGTAAAAGACGTTCCTCTTCCACAAAAATAAGAGGGAGTAGTTCGACAACAAGTTTCATGGATGGAATTTCACATTCAATTGGAAGAATTGCTTCCAGACCTTAGACCAATTGGAAAGGTGTAAATCCAGTAGCAGTCTTAATAGAATTACAGCATACCCACAAAGTTACATAAATATTGAGATTCTAGTCCGATTTATGGACCCCTATCATACATTGAAGCACTGTTTAAGAACTTTATTAATCACCTCAACTTTCCCATTCGCCTTATGGTAGTAGGGAGTGGAACTTTGATAGGAAAGTCCCAACTTGGAAATTACTTTGGACATCATGTGATTGCAATTTTTTTTTCCATGGTTTGTAACTACAGGTTGTGGAACACCAATCTGTGTGATGACATGGTTAAAGTAAAATAAAGTAGTTGTTTCGCCAGTTTTTTTATATGTAGGCATTTCCTCGGCCCATTTGGTAAAATAATAAACCATTATGATGATATAGACATGCCCCCCAGCTGAGTGAGGGTTACATGTCATGAAATCCATGCCCCATTTCGCAAAAGGACCAACAACAATAAATGGATAAAGAGGAGAAAGCAGAGCATGGAGTTCACAATAAAAAATATAGCATGCATGACACTTTTGGACAACGAGGATATAGTCACCAAATATGGTGGGCCAAAAGTAACCAACATATAAGATCTTCTATGCATTGGAATAGCCAGAAAAATGACTACCACCTGCCCCCGAATGGCATTCATTTAAGACTTTCTCAGCCTCCTCATGAGTGAGGCACCTCCAAAAACTTGTATCGATACCATAGCAATAGAGAGTGTCATTGAGTATAATGTAATGTTTAGCTTCATATTGGATACATCGTTGGTCAGAGTGAGAGGTATCAGACCAAAAATTTTGGGTCTAGAGATATAAGAGAATGTCTTCATACTATGGATCATATGACAAAATCAGAAATAACAACTCATCTAGAATAGAATCGCTAGACGTCATTTCATCTTCAAAATTGGGAAGGTCGTAAATTAACTTAGTGAAAACTAGGGATTTCTTCGACTTAGATTTGACCAATTCCAAATCGAAATCTTGTACGATGAAAATCCACTTGGAGTATTTCCCCCTAGTAACTATTGTGAGATGATATACGTCATGGGGTTGAAATCAGAAACAATCATAGTTTTACAGAGGAAAATGTAATGGTGAAACCTTTGAACAGCTTGGACAACTACCAAAGATAACTTCTTCACATCAGTGTACATGATTTCGGTATCATTGAGATTCTAACTCAAGTAATAAATGGGATGTTTAGTTCCTATATCATCCTCTTGAACTAATACCATAGCAATGGTAGTACTTGCAGCGGCGAGGTACAAGAAATAATCATGTTGGTAATCAGAGGGGTATAATAAAGATGCCTGAACCAATACATCTTTCAGGGCATCGAACGCTTTTTAAGCAGCATCCCAATGGAAGGGGACCCATTTCTTTAGCAAGCGAGTAAATACTTTGGTTATTTTGGCGCAATTGGGAATGAACCTCTGAAGAAAGTTAGCCTTCCCTTGGATTTGTTGAATCTGAAGGAGGGAAGAAGGAGCAAGCAGATGAATGATCACCTGAACTTTCAAAGGATCAATATGAATTCCTTGTTTTGATACCAAAAATTTGAGAAGATGACAAGAGCTAACACAAAACACACATTTATGTATATTGAGTCGAATGTTATATTGTCTACATCATAAAAACATGGCCCTAAGATGCAACGGGTGATCAACCCAATGTCGTGAATGAGTAGGAAAATCATCCAAATAAGGTTTCACATTGTGTTTGATTTCATGGAAGGTGTAATTCATGGCCCTTTGGAATGTAGCCCCATCATTCTTTAACCCAAAAGGGAGTTTTTGTACGCAAATGTGCCTCAAGGATAACGAATGCAGTCTTATGCTAATCTGTCGTGAGAATGTTGATTTGATTATAGCCAGTGAGACCATCCATAAATGAAAATATCTCGCAACCGGCACAACCATCAACGATCTGGTCGATGAACGATGTGGGATAGTTGTCCTTCGAGAAAGCACGATTGATGTCCTGATAATAGATGCACATGTAGATTTTTCCTTGCTTTTTCATAACAAGAACAATATTAAACACCTAGTCAGTTAAATGTACACGATAAATGAAACCATCTCATAGAAGTTTTTCAACTTCAGCCTTGATAGGAGCAGCCTTCTCGGGATGAACAAGGAGAAGGAATTTCTACACTTGTTTAGCATCAATATATGTTTTAATTTCATGAACAATGATTTTTGGAATGATACAAGGAATTTCTTCATAAGACCATGAAAAAACATCTTTGAATTCCTAGAATAGGGATTTATAAGTCTTGACCTCATCAAGAGAGAAATATCCACCAATATGTAGATTTTCGACAATGTCGGGTTCAATTGAAATGTTAAGAGGGATGGTATCTTCAATGTTTGATAAGTTCTTCTCAAAATTAACATCGTGAATGGATGAATAAATCATAAATAACTCTATGATATTGGATTGATAAAGTTCATAAAGATCATCCTCGAAGGATGGCAAGGAAGAGCAATGATGATGATCATCTGGCATCATGATCTCCATGATTCTCTCATCAATGGAAAACATATGAGAGAAAGGATCAAATGAAGTGCCATAATCTAAAGAACAATCAACCTAATTGATCGAAGAGGAAGGATCAGAATAGGTCACACAAGCCAAATGGATGGCTTCATAACCTTGCTCAACAGGTTTAGGTGACATATGGTCACCAAAACTATCTATATTAGATTGATCTGGTACTACCCATGGATCAATTAGATAATTATAAGAAGAAGTCATATTAATATACGCAACCGAAGTGGATTTGTCAAGAAGTTGGGGAGGAGGAAGTGGAAAGGTCCCCATGAGAGAGGAATCTTTAAGCAGTGCAATTCCAACATGATGATATGGGTCAGGGGTTTCCCCCATGAGAGGGACACTTCTAGTAACTAAATAATCATTGGAAAATAAAGTGATTTGATCAATGGCTATGATGCCACCTTTATGAGGAAAAGAAATCATTCAAAAATATGTGAAAATAACTGCAACCATGGCATAGACCCACGTGCGACCTAGTAGAATATTATAATCTACAGGTTCGTCGATAACTTCGACTTCTATTGATACAATCCTACCACCTAATTCTACCTATATAGAATTCAAAATCCAACATGGTTTGTAAAGTTCTTCCATAAAAATATTTCAAAGTGGTTGGTGACTAACTCAATTGGGGAGAACCAATAGCCTTCCAACAAGACAAGGACATAATACAGGTTGAGGCACCTTCATCCACAATGGAATGATGAATATTTTTACCATGCACAACAATTTGAGTCATGAAGGCTAATTGGGATGAAAGTGGAGGTGTATGGTTCTCATAGTTAAAAATTACTAGGATGGAATCCGAAGGATCAATACACCCAATTACTGAGAGAAAAGCCTTCTTTTGCGTGGGGAAATTTTGCAACACCTTAAGAGTGGACATAGTTGATGGAGCCTGAGCCAGGTCCTCAACTATGTTATAGTTTTGACCAGCTCTTGAGTGAGGATTGAATGTCGATTTATGAATAACACCCTTGGGAGGCTTAATCGTTAATTCAGTAGGTATGACATTTGGAGTAGAGTCCGATGGAGATGTGGTCAAACCAATAGGTTTATCAATAGCTTAACCATTTGAAGGATTCACATTATCATAGTATTTACTTTGAGTAGCCACCAAAATATCATTTTTAGGCTCAGTGGATGAAAGCATTAAAACTGAATTAGAGGAAGTAGGATCTCGGGCAACCAAATTGGTCTCTTGATTTGGGAATGGGTTTGTCAACATAGAAGGTGTAATGGAGGATTTAAGGAATTGATTCACTTATGCCCTATGTGGAAAATCACAAGTGAAGTGCTTCTCATTACAAATTATACATGGGTAACAAGGTTTCTTCTTCTCTTTAGGAGACATATTTTTTTTATCCTATAGAGCATTGTCTTTCTTCTTCTTGTCTTTTCCTTTCTTCTTACTTCCTGGTTCCAGAGATTTTCCTTTAGATGATTGAACAAAATTGATCTAAGAAGTAGAATTCACAGGATTAGAAGGAGGGTTTTGAGCAAAGACAACAAGAGTTGAACCGGGTGGGTTACCCATCAATTGATGGCTAGTAGAACCAATTACACCATAAACAACATGTGATTCTTTACCAGGAGTTTGAGAAACAATATTTGTAGGTCACAGAGAATCAGGTATCTTTTCGTACAACATAGCAGACTGGGTATAAATGAGATCCAAGTATTGGACATGAACGATCACCTAATATTTGGTTACAACTCTACCTTTGGCTACGTCTTTTGTAATAGATGGCAACAAAGACTTTATGAACCATTCAGCTAATAATTGATCAGGAATGAAAGTCTTAACCAAACGACGATGGAGTCACCACTGATGAATATGATGAGAGATGTGAGTGGCTTTGGTATGTTTAAAATTGGTTAAGAGTTATGTTATGGTCTCATATCTGATGGGTAATAGGAAATGTGTTAGGAATGTAGTAGTTAAGACGCTAAAGTTATCAAACGAAGCTCTAGGTAGTTCTATGTACCATTTAGCTGCCTTACAAGTGAGTGTACTCTGGAAAAGATGCAAATGAACAAAATCTTAATTGAGGGAGTTCAAAGAACACCACAAATGATACATCATTATATGTGTTGTAGCTCATTTCCACTATGTTTATAGTGTGAAAAAATAAAAAATATATATTTAAAAGATAAAAGAAAAAATCTCATAAAGAAAAAATCAGAGTTACTTAGCATGATACTTTGTTTTCAAAGAATGTTAGAGGTGGATTAAAGTTTGTTAAATTTGGAAACTAGGGATAAATTGCACTTTGGACAGCTCCTTTGGGGAAGATTATTACAACATTGAATTCCTCTTTTCAAGAGAGTCAAAATCTTTAAAAATCATCAAATTCGAATAAGGAAAAGTGGATTTTTAAGTTTATGTTTCTTTCATGTAAATTAACAAAGTTGACCTCACCTATATGTCAGCTCAAGAAGCTCAAAATTCATGCCCCTTAAACTATGTCAATTGGTATATATAAAGGTGCTTTCAACCTCATTTGGGACATCCAAAAAGGGCTTGAATATATAGGAAACTAGAAATGGAAGGAGCTAGGAGGAAAAGTGTTGGGTCTGTTTTAATGCGTACTCTCTTCCACGGGCCCAAGATTGAAGCAGAGGAGTAGTCATAGGGCTAGGCAGTAAATTTAGTGAGGTTCCTCTTCTATAAAGCAGGTTGTGTCCCCTCAGCAAGAGGTCGAGGCTGAATGGAGGAAATTTGGATGGGTTGGAGTACGTTGAGAATTGTTTTAACACAGAAATTGGTATCATGACTAGGCCACAGACGATCATGTAGCTACAAATGATTCAAACCCTTATTTGAAGGAGGCTGAGAGACCTAGAAGGAAATTATTTCTAGGCCGCAGTCACAAGGATGATCAACAAAGAGTTTGAAGTCTGTCTTGAGGGTGTTCACAGGATTTGCTGCTGCAGGTTAGGGATGGTGTGTGCCCTAACCAGGTCTATTATAATCTCTGGGATATGTACATGTGTAAGTGGACTAAATTGTTTTGGGCTCATCATAATTAGCAAGGACACATTGATTTAACGGAACCGAGCTTCTTTGTCTGAGTTGTATCTTTGACATATGGTTAGTGGCTCTGGTCATCATTTTGGAATGACATTGACTGTACTCTCTCTCTTTCTCTGCTAAACAAGTGATAGTAATAATATGAATAATTGATCAAGGGTTTTCCCATCTTGAAATTTTTCCCTGTCTTGAGCCATATCCATGTGTACTCTTGTCTTGGCTTGTCTCCTGCATCTTTTATCTATGTCTTTTCTTCAGTTACTGTCTTACTGTCTTGGTAACAATATGATATTACTAATAAAAATTGGGTTATATGGATCTCTGAAGCAATTGTCTCATGAGAACATGTTATCTCAAAAATTAACTTGGTATCAGATCTAGGAGAAGTCAAGCCCAAGAAAGAGACAAATCAATCAATCTTTTGATAATGGATTTTCTGAGGCTCATATGAAACAAATGGCATATTCGCTTGGATAGCTCAGTGACTGCATTTGCATAGCTTGACAGGGGCTTATTTTTGCATGACAGTATCATATGATCAAGAGAAGTATGTCTTATGTGTCAACTCAATGCTTATGCGATATCTTCTGCATAGATGTAGTCAAACTCCCCAACAGATTTTGATTTCTAACTTAACAGTCTAGCTCAGGTTTCAAATCACTCTTTGAGTTCATCTTGCTCTCTCCATTGCCTTTTCCATTGATTCATGGCAAGTTTGGTGAAGATGGCATCATCCAGGAACGCATGGAAAGAGCAGGCATTCCATTTGTTGACACAGGATCTTACCTTCACCTATGGCACTATGGAACAGAGTATTACTTTATGATCTTGATTCACTAATCAGAGACTCTGCATCACTGTAACGTCCTATTACAATGTCTCGCTTAGTCTCTTTCCTCTGCAATATGATTGACATCATGTCATGTATGTGATATGATTAGCAGAATATATATATATATATATATATATATATATATATATATATATAATTGTATGACATATCTGCAATCTAATTGGCATGATATGCGATATGGTTGACATCAGTTCTATTGGTTCCTCTACATTCTTTGTATCAATATCCTGCATAGTTATACGATGGTTCTTTGGATGGCATCAAAGATATATGGTGCAGTGTAATAGTATGGCATCAATAACGGTATAATTAGCATTGGTGTTGTGGCTACGAATAACATTGTTGCTCTCTGTATATTTGAATGGCATGGCTACTTCAACATCGGCATTGTCCTTTCATCTCTGAAGTGGACCAGTGGAACAAATTATTTGTCTCAGACTTTTATATTTTGGATAAGGGTTTTTGTGGGAGTCTGAATCGTTCTTCACAGGAAAGGTTTTTGGGATGAGATTTGTTCTATTATCATTTGAATGGTTTCATGGGATTCTTATCCACTTGCAGGTATCAAAATGAAGCAACAATTTGAATGTCTTCCACCTCTCCTAAGGTTCATCTGTGTGACAGTTGTAAAGAAAACTGATGCACATAAGACTGAATCTGAAGTGGTATAAACTATTTGTTTGCAAAGTGAACTTTATTTTATAGTTGTGACCCTCTTGAAGTAACCTTCCAACACAGAATGGCAGATCCTGAGATATCCTTGCGGCTTGATTTCTGAGAAGAAATTGCACCTAGGATTCGATGTGTAAAATTATGTGCACACAATCAAAGCTTGAAGAACTCCAATTTTATTGTTGAGTAATATGAGTTTCCTGTAGAGAAATTCACTGTAATTAATAGAAGTTTCATGTGAAGTATTGTATCTTTGGGTAAGCGAGTTTTAGAAGCTTATATTGATGTTGTTTGGAAGACTAGATCACTATCTTTTGAAGGGAAAAAAAATTCACCATAATTTGTAACAGAGCTTTAACTATAAAACTGATCTAAACGAGAGGTCCTGAAGTCTCCATGGTTTCAGCATACATATTTGGACAACACTTTGCGATCTTAGTAAAACCTTTCAACACCAACCAAATCTAAAGAATAAGGTTGCGCTAGTATGAAAAAGGTCTCTTGTCATTTCATATAGCGTATACACATATCTCAAGGTTGATCTCAGATTCTGGGCACTGTGGGTCATCTCCTTATACTGTCATGGGTCTTAAATCACAATCTAATGCAGATCTCATAACAAATTATATTGTGAAGACATTATTTTTTGCAACACTTTCTCATAACCTGGAGTCTCATCTTTACTACCATTTTTTTTTTATGTGTTGTTTATTGCAATATTCTTTATAACCTGAGACATTATTTCCAATCTCGCAGAATGTAAAGGATTATGTAACGCGAAAAAATACCATGTTTTGGGCATTGCTGAAGTATTGAAGAATTATTCTAACTAATGCATTTCTGAAGGGGCCCAAGGAAGACTAAAGATAGCAGATACCCTGGACATTATCTTCAGGAGCTTGTTTCACTTGTCAAGAAGGATGTGCAAAAAAGAGAGAAAGTTTGCAGTTACAATTATACATGTTAAGATATTTGGCTACTAATGTAGATCTTGTGAAGAGCTATATAATAGTTGATATTTTTACTGATCGATTCTTGTATTATTATATTGTTGAAATCAGTTTTATGGAGCCTCTGAATATAAGAAAAAGTGACTAATTGGTTGTAGAGAATACTTGTACTAACTGGTGGTTTGTGAAATATTCTAAAGGTTCATCAAAGATGTCTTAGGCTAACGTTTACAGTAACATATATAACTACAGTGATTGATGGCAGTAAGTAATGATTCAATATATCTTATCAATCAGCTAGAACTCTGTTGAGGATGGTTAACAGTATGCATGCACCTTCATACTCAGTTCTTATAAGTCGTATCTTAGACTTTGGCATCTTGGAAAAGGAAGAAGTACCTTAGGAATATTCTTTCTTGAAATCAAGAACTTGGCATCCCATTACAGACTCTCATCCATGAAGTACGGATTCAGATGTGATGTCATATTTTCTTCTGATATTGTTCAAACCATCACCATTATGTTTACAGGTTTGACAAAGAAAATGAGATGGATGTAGTGATATTGTCCTTTCTCTATGATGATGCCTAATTAGTAGTTGATGACAAGCTTCCTCCAGCCTTTCTAGAAGATCAAAGGGAGTAGAAGTATTTCAGAAAACTGGGAAAAGTTATATGTCAGCCCCTCTTCATACAGAAATGATCGAATTATTAATTCCCCTTGCCCATGAATATTGTCCATAAGGACTATCATCCAGTTGCAAATATCTCATCGGGCAAGGTTTCCTTTAAATATTTAAAGGGAGCTATGATTCAGAGGGAGTTGATGTCTTCCTTAGCTTTAAGGAGATGTTATTTATCCAAACATTGTACAAGTACTCCGAGGTATGCTATTGAACTTGTTGAAGCACGGTATGATGAAAAGTAAGAATTCAACTCATTTTATGAAAGACTAAAGTCTGGAAGCTTGTTCACGCTGAATGCATATAGTAGTAATCTTGTCTTACTATGAAGCTATGAAGCCATTTGAGTTAAGCTCTTCATTGAGCCATTTGGGCACAATTTTGTTGTATATTTCATAATAGGATTCAGAGAATCCATTGTTTCACATATTAACAACATATACCACTTTACATGGTGTTATGACATGGATCTTATGATGAGAAGGCTGCTAGATGGACACTGTGCACTTTGGTAAGACAAGCTTAGGCTTGTGGTCTCCCTGAGTAAGAGGAAGTAAGTACAGCTAAATATTTTCTTCATTAAGATATGCTAGAAGCAGAGGATTATTAAGATATGCTAGAAGCAGAGGATTGCTAAGTGCTTCTAGGGTCTCTATTGTAAATCAATATGTTTGTAGAAAGATTTGTATTCATCTGGAACAACTTTGAACTATTCCCTATATGAATGGATCCTTGGTTGAATATTGAGCTCTGGGAACTCCTCGAGTCTTGGGGTATTTATTGAGTTATGAGTGACCACAAGGTGAGTGGTTCACCTTCCTCTATTGGTGCGCTGTGTACAGGGTGAGTGGTTCACATTCCTCTGTGATAACCCATTATGGTTGACATGTGTGAAGGGTGAGTGGTTCACCTTCCCCTCCGATTGCGAACACATGTATGTAGGGTGAGTGGTTCACCTTCCCCTACTGTTGATGACATATGCATAGGATGAGTGGTTCATCTTCCCCTACTATTGATGACATATGCATAGGATGAGTGGTTCATCTTCTCCTATGGAATATGAGCAGGATGAGTGCTTCACCTTCTCCTATTGATGCCCCAATAAGAGATGCATATATGCATCTATTAACATGTCAGTGGGACATGGTTCATCCTTTCCTCACTTGTAGGATGCTCATTCCATACGATTGGTGGTTGACATGTCGGTAGGATGTGGTTCATCCTTTCCCTATGTGTGATTGTAATGTGTGACTGTAGGATGTGATTCTTCCTTTCCCTACGTGTGGTTGTGAGCAGGGTGTGATATATTATTTCCCTACTGATGTTCTTGCATCATCCTACCCATGCAGTCCAAGATCCATGGGAACTACCATTCATCTGGCCAATGAGTTGGGAAAGTGGTTAGGGACCATATCACTACCGATGGACGCATCATGTACTGTCGTACTCCCTATGACTAGGATGCATGGTGTTCAACAACTTGATCTAGGATCATTTGAGGTTCTACCTCTAGACCAACTTTTGTTAGTGGAGATTGATAACGTTTTGTGACTCACTCTCGATCACTTCTTCTTCATTATTATTTCATGGTTCAGAAAAGCAAAGAAAAGAAAAGTAGAGATGACATCTCCTTTAAGGAATATTATTACAACATTGAATTCCTATTTTCAAGAGAACCAAAATCGATATAAATATCATCAAATTTGGATAAGGAAAAATGGATTTTTAAATTTATGTTTCTTTCATGTAAATTAACAAGGTCGACGTCACCTATATGTCGGCTCAAGAAGCTCAAAAATCACGTCCCTTTAACTTTTCCAATTGGTATATATAGAGGTTCTTTCAAGCTCATTTGGGACATCCAAAGAGGGCTTGAATATATCTCTGAGGAAACCACAGATTGAAGGATCTAGGAGGAAAAGTGTTGGGGTATGTTTTGATGCATACTCTCTTCCACAGGCCTGAGATTGAAGTAGAGGAGCAGTCACAAGGCTAGGGAGTAAATTTAGTGAGGTTCCTTTTCTATAAAGTAGGTCATGTCCCCTCAGCAACAGGCCAAAGTTGAATGGAGAAAATCTAGATGGGTTGGAGCACGTTGAGAATTGTTTTAGGGAAGAAATTAGTATCATGACTAGGTTGTAGACCCTCCTATAGCTACAAATTATTCAGACCCTTATTTGAAGGAGGTCGAGAGGCCTAGAAGGAATTTAGGAATTTTTGTCTAGGTCACGGTCACAAGGATGATCAATGAAAAGTTTGAAGCTTGTCTTGAGGGTGTTCACAGGATTTACTATTTCAGGTTAGGGCTAGTGTGTGCCCTAACTAGGTCTATTATAATCTTTGGGATATGTACTTGTGTAAGTAGACTAAATTGTTTTAGGCTCATCATAACTAGTAAGAACACATTGATTGAGCATAACCAAGCCTATTTGTCAAAACAATCTCTTTAACATCTAGCTAGTGGTTTTGGTCATCATATTGGCATGACATTACTTGTACTCTTTCTTTCTTTGTTAAACATTTGATATTAATAATAAGAATTGATCAAGGGTTTTCCCCATCTTGAAGTTTTTCCTTGGCTTGAGCAATATCCACGTGAACTCTTGTCTCAGCTTTCCTTCTAATTTTTTGTCTATGTCCTTTCTTTAGTTACTGTCTTCATAATAATATGATAGTGCTAATGAAAATTGGGCTATATGGATCTATGAAGTAATTGTCTCATGATAAGAACATGTTATCTCAAAAATTAACAATGTTCCACTGAGACAGTGCAGGAATAAATAAGTATTAAAGATTGAAAGGGACCGTCGAGAGTTCAAGCGGCCGAAAGATCAAAATTTGGGCACGTTTGTCATGCAATATCGATGGAGATGTTGGGCCCTCTCGATGGAAGAAACCTGACATCACAATTAGAGCGTGGTTTATGGTCGAGGGTGTCTCCGTAAAATATTCAGGTTTGAATCAAGTCAATGGCGGAGATCAATTGCAACATCACCTGCAGGTGCTCCCACTTACCTTTGGTACTCCCTTGAACGGTAATGGGATGGCCTCATCAATTTGCGACAAGTGAATGTGACTGCACCATGTCATCAAATCTCACTTCCATGTCATCCACCTCCATCACGTCATCATTGTCACATCGCCACATCATTAACACCACGCCGCATCGTACACCCGTCACTTTCACATTTAATTCTGCTTTCCCTCACATTTTCACATTTACCTATAAAAATTCGCTTATTGTTTTTACAGTTTATATTGTCTCTTCAAGTTTTCATGCATATGTAGCACATTTACATCTATGGCCTCATCAATTTGGACTCTAACGTTAGCCAACAAACTCCAGCTATTTATGCACTATGTCACTTCCACTCAGTCCATTAAAATGTGGAAAAAAGTTTCAATGTTTGGTTATGCAACCCATGTGCCCCTCATGGACACTAAAAAGGACATTTTCGACCATGTCTTCTCATTGAACTTGATGGATCTCCGCCAAGATATTTTAGCCGATCAAACAAACTCTCATGTATACTCTCCAGTCATAAGGTTAGGCTTATTTTCTACCATAATTCCTCGGACATATGTTTACCTTTAATTCATTTCTTGGTTGGTCTCTTCCTTGCACCCTCGAAAGTGTTTTGTGTTTTGTAGTGAATGCACTAGGGAAAAATATTTTTCAAGTCTCCACCTTATTGATTCAACAACTTCTTAATTTTCTAATTTCAGAACGATATACTTTATTTTCAAAAGAAACTCTAGTAGAAAGATTTCAAAATTTGTCTATAAGAGACTATGCCCAATTGTCATTTTATCTTATGCCATCAAGATAGAATTTATCTACTGAACCAACTCACTTTCCCCTAGAAACTTTTGATGAGCATGTTAAGCCAATTTTACAAGTAATTTCCATGGTTCTGGGACAAGAGAATACTTCTATTATTGACTGTGTTGTTGTAGGGATGCTTAATTTCATCATGAAGCATGAAATTATTCTTGATATACCAACCTTCTCGGACGTGCTAGTAAACTCTCAGTTGTCAAATTTGAGTCTTACTAGTTGTTTCAGGTTTCCATCACTATTGACCTACTTGTTCCTTTATGTTCATGTGGAAAGGTTCATGCATTTACGTTTGAATATAATGGATCAACACAAAAAGAAGTAATCAGTAGTAAATTGGACTAACATTGTCAAAAGTAGCCCTAATCATGAAGGTTTTGTATATTTCACTACTTCTTTCATGTCAATTATTTATTCCATTATAAAAAAAAATTCTCCACCATGTCTTTTGCCACGAGCTCAATCTTTCTTACAACTTAGCAAGCATGTCAAAGTAGGTGATTGGTTTCAGTTTGAAGATTATGTTGAGATCATATTATATGGAGCAAAGATTTCCCCTTACATGCTTCCCTCTTTTGTACCAATGATAGTCTTTTCTTTGGAATTCATTAGACAAAGTCTGAATGTCTATCAAGTTCATTTTGTGCCTACAAAGAACAAACATTTATTCAAGTTGCCCAAGACTATTGGGCCTTTTATTGTTAATAATAGACAGGCCATGGAGGAAGTGGAGAAAATACTTCAAAACATGCAATTGCAGTAAGGGGATAAATGACCTTATGATCCCCACCATGTTATTTAAAAAACAAGGGTAGAGAATTCTTATGCTCCATATACACATGAATCTAGACCAGAAATTGAGAAGTTAGCTAATGGTTGCAAACTTGAAGCAGAAAGAGGAATGGATATTGGAACTCCCCATCCTATAGAAAGGGCTTGAAAAGAGGAATTGAAGAGATAATTGATCTTGATGATGAAACAAGTCACAGTTCCAAGGAAACAAAGTTACATGGGGAAGGAAAGGAGTTTGAGCCTCTAGTTAGAAGTTCCTCTACTGTAGTTGGTTTCTAGTTACAACTAAGTGAAGTGACATGCACACCTTATTCCCATGTTCCTAAGGAGACTTCATAGAGTTATGTCTCAGTTTTAAAGGCATTATATGGCCAGACTGAAGAAAAGAATAAGAAAATTAAACAAAATTTTATGTCTTAGCTTGAAGTTCAATCAATGTCAAAGTATCACACCAGGTTTCTATCAGCCATGGATTTAGAAAGGAATCAACTCAATCTATCTATTTCTCATTCTTCAGCTTTAACTATTTCTTCATCAACTAGTTTTAAAACTGTGAATCTAACTGTAGATGAAAGGGATATTCCATTTCCTGACAAAAGCAACTTGCATGGGCAAATTGGAGAACTTATCTTTAATTATTTAAGTAAAACATCCCTAGCTGCAAGAAAAACATAAGCCTTATTAGGGAAGGTGGTAAATCAATTGGAGATGGAAAAGGAAAACTCCATAGCCTTGTTTACTCAAAATGAAAAATTGAAGAAGCTAATTGTTAAAATTAGTGTAAATCCTAAAAATAGATATGTTGTACAAAATCTCTTACACGGGGAAGAGATAGAAATTCAAGTGTTGAGAAAAAATTTAAAATTGCTTGCAATAGAACATGTTATGGCTCTAGAGGTAGCCCAAGTGGAGAAAGAAAAAGAGATTTAAACCAAAGAATTGCTAGAGAGAAATAATGAAGTGGTTGCCTTGAAATAATTGAATACAAGATTGCAGCAGAAGTTAGATACTCGTGTCTAGACCATTTTAGTGCAACCAGATTCAGAAGATCCCACTGATAAATTAACCAGTGTTATGACCGAGTCGAAAATATTAGAGGATGAAATGAAGAAAATGCAGAATAATCTGGATGACATAAAGGAGCTTCTTCAAATTAAAGAAAGGCAGCTGACTATGGCAAAAGATAGTGCATCTCAATATCAAAAAATTTATTAGACAGCTTGTGAGGAGATCAAAGAGTCAAAGGAAAAGGTAAATGGAAATATGTCACTTATACAAACTGAAGAAATAATATGGAATGATATTATCGAGCAAGTAAAGGCCATTTGGGATTATATGTTGATAGTGGAAGAAGAAAAGATAATTGTGAGGGACTTGGAAAGTATCATTTCTTCCCATAAAGAGAAAACACATAAATGTGCCCAACTAGCAAAGAAAATGATTGATTTTCTTAAGTCCAAATCATCTTAGGAATTAAGAACTATGCAAGTTGAAGACAAAACAAAGTTGGTGCTAGAAATAAATAAAACGGTCCAAAAAATTTTATACAGGAAAACAGAAGATACCAAGCTTGGTGTGATCAAATAATTTGTCCTAAAATTTAATACAAATTTTGATAAAAGGATGAGGGTGGTATTTCTCTCTTGTTGGGATCAACAGGTAAATTTGCTCCCATGGGAGACTTATAAGACCTTGTTGGTAGAAGCAAAGAGAAATTTTAGTTCCTCTCATGAGAAAACAACAGTTCTTAAAGGATCAACTATTGTCAATTATCTACACATATTTTTATTTGTTATTGTTAATTCAAAACCCTTTTTACAGAAAGGCCATCTTATAGCTGGATCACTAATTTCAGGATGGCTCATACGAGGTTTTTCAAATTTCCAAGTTTAGATGTGACAGTATGGAAAATATGCATAGCATGGCTATTTCCAACAATAGCAACACTAGATGTTGGACCTTATACAAGCGAGCCTGCACAGGGATCACAATTATTCAATGAAAAATGGCCACCTATTCATTTTATAAAATATTCGAAACAATGTATTTGTAACATTCACACAATTTAGTTGTTATTTTTTTTAAAGTTTGAGTCCTCAGAAGGACCAAGTAGGATTTAAAGTATTTTTAAGGTAATTTTAGAAGTTTGTGACAATTAACAATTTTTATGACTGTCACTATTGTAATGCAACAACAAAAGAAATGAAACTACAAAAGAGACATTGGAGAACCATTTGGGGTTCTGATTTTGGAATTCATAAGTGAAATTTTTATGTGTAATGTTTCTATCTTTTTGGATATTAAACCAAGATTTTCAAGGTGATTCCAATTAGTATTTGAAATTGATGTGTGTTCTTGTTCATTGTAAGGCATTTATTGTTCTTTCTTCTTTGAAAAAAGTAATGAAGCGGTTGGTAGTTTGAATAGTACATATTTACTAAACTTACAGTACCTGTAATCATTAAATTAAATAACCTTAATAGTCTCTCCTTTTTTCTATAAATTCATTTCCTTGTCTTTGATATTTTTCTGCTAAGGTCCGAAAGAAAATATTATGCATTAAGTAGCCTTTTGTTCTAGGGCTTTTATCATTTCTTTCCATTACCCTGCTATAACCTTTGAATCATTTTCATTACCAGTGAGGTCATTTTGGAAATTGTTTTTATCCCAGAAGGTTCCCTTCACATTACTTGTGAAATGCACTTTTGAACTACCATGATGGGACAACAAATAAATTCATTATCTTTTTGTATGGATGTCCTAGGCACTGACCTCTACCTAGCTAGGGGTTGTCTCTAGGGTCACAACATCTTTTGGCGTCATTGCCAAGGAACAAAGAACAAAGTTATTTTTCCATGGGTTTCCTTTGAAAGCATTTATTTGTTTGGTGAGCAAAGAAAGTGTATTGGCTGATATTTCTCACCTAGAGTGAGTAAGGATAGCAGTCCTGGATCCTAGAAGGCCTCACATGATGTCAGATACCTCACAGCAAAAAGCCCCAGTTTTTTCTGATCCTGAAAAATTGGTTTCTCAAAGGTTTTGGAGAGAAAAAACTCCAAGTCCCACTTTGTTAGCCCCTAGTACTAGTTCTTTGTCACAATCCCCTAAAGATCATCCTCTAGAAGAAATCATAAAAGTACAGATTTTTCTAAAGGCACCTCGGTTTCCCCTCAAGCCATATTTTCCGAGCCTACTCTTAAATAGAGGTCCTTTGAGTCTGTTTCCTTTTCTTCCCAATTATTTCAGAAGTTGAAGAAATAAAAAAAGTTGATTTTTCTTCTTCATACCAACCTGTCCCTGCAATTTCTCAACCAATTCTTATATTTGTGGTTCCACCTCCTCCTTTTGTATTTCAGGAAGGAAATCCCTCTGCTCCCCTCCAAAATAAAAAAATGGTGATTCTGGGTTTTCTTTTGAATCAATATGTTCCTCTAAATCTTCCTCATCCCATGAATGTTATGCCATGAGATTATTTAAAGTTACTACCAATATTCATGGGAGAGGATGCGATAACAACAAAAAAAACTTGTGGCAACTTTCTATGCTTTTGTAGAAAATTTGAATGTGGAATATTTAGATGTGGTTCTATGGTTTTTTGTACCATCATTGGATGGAGAAGCAAGAAAAAGGTTCAAGGCCCTCCCAGCTAATTCAATCAACACCTGGGAGGAATTGGAGAATTCTTTCATACAAATATGGGGAGAAAAGAAAGATCATGGTTATTTATTGATTGAGTTTAATGCATTAAAAAGGAAACCAAATGAAGGAGTGGTTGATTTCATCAAAAGGTTCAATAAATTGTACAATAGTTTTCATGTAGAAATAAAACCACCTCTTATTGGTGCAAAAGTGGTGTTGACAAGGGCATTCAAATCACATTTTGGTTTTACCTTGAGGGACAGACGATCTCCAACTTTAGATCAAATTCAGACTGATCCATTGGAGATTGAATCCAATTTATCTATTGCAGGGAAAAACAAACAAAAAGATGAAGCAATCGAAAAAAAGAAGGGAAAGGAAGAATTAAAGCCTTCTAATCAACCTAAAGATTTACATGAGAAAAAATTGGATGAGATGACAAAAGTCATCAGGATTCTGTCTAATAAATTAGTGAAGTTGGAGCCTGGCAATAAAAATCCTCCTAGACAGATTCAACAAGCACAAAATAGAAATTTTAATCCATAATATAGAAGGCCACCATTGCATATTATGTAGAGGGAAAAGAAAGAATAGGATCAGGTTCAACCTCCATTGTAAATTGAAAATGAACCAGAAGAAGCAGTGGAAGAGACTATTAGATTACAGGAAAACAAATATTCTACTTTGTCGGAATAAGAAGAAGAAATAATTAATGATGAATATTTAAATATTGAGCCTCAAGTTGCATTAGATGATGGAGAGATTGATGAATATTGTAGGAAGTTTATAGATTTAATGCAGGGAGAATTTCACAAGAAATATGATCTCAGATCAAGAGAGAGATCAAGGAATCGGGATCATGTAGAAGACCAAACAAAACATACAGCCCAACAATCTGTGACAAATATGGATGAAAATGAGAAGAATCCTTTGAGAACAATCCTAGTTCAACAGGGAGTGACTTCTAGAAGCCAACAAATTAAGGTGACATGGGAGAAACATGCCCAACAACCTATAGTGAGTCAACAAAATATGCAAAAAGGGAATCCAACAGAGGTCGATCATTCTTTTAGCATTTAGAAAGAATTAAAGAAGGTTAAAATACCTTCCATTCACTGAGTTGGTGAAGCATTCTGCTTACAAAAAGAAGATTTCAGGGTTTATCAATCTATCCCAAACTAATGATGCAACAGATACAGTGAATTGGCAGGAGGAGAGGCCAGTGGTGATTCTTGGCCCTCATGTGGAAGAACAATATTCTTCAACCCATAATTTTTATATCCCTCTCCTAATACATATTTTTATCCTTCATAATTGTATGTTGGATTCAGGGGCTTCTCACAATTTAATTCCCCTCTCTACGATGAAGAAATTAAGTCTCCATATCACCAAACCATACAAGGATTTATATTCCTTTGATTCCAAAAAAGCGAAGTTTATTGGGATTATTAAATACCTTGTGGTCTCTCCAGCTCAAATTATAGCCAGAAGTGTTCTGATGGACATTGTAGTGGCATATATTCCAGCCCATTTTGGAATGTGACTTTCAAGATCTTAGGGAGCTAAACTAGGAGGAGTAATGAAGCTAGACTTTACTTATGCTATCATTCCAGTATTTGGTGGAGAAGAAAGAAGACAATATAGAGAGTCAAGATTTGTAAAGACTATCACAAAAGAAGGTTCGAGTAATTCTCCTATCTATAGCCAGGATAAATATGATTTTTCTTGTTTCATGTTGCAAGTACCTGAGGAAATTTTTGAGTAAACAAATGTGTAGGTTTCTTTAGAAATCCAGAATAAAGACACAATAGTAAGTGGAATTTGGAAGTTATATTTTGATGGAGCTTATTCAAAGGAAGGGAATGGTGCAGAGGTTCTTCTTCTTTCCTCAATAGGTGAGATCATTCTCCTTTCTTACATATTGGAATTTTACTCTACCAATAATATAATAGAGTATGAAGCTCTAATTATTGGTCTGCAAGCTACTAAGAATATGAAGATAGAATGTATTTCTATTTTTGGATATTCTGAGTTAATTGTGAAACAAATCAAAGAGCAGTGTCAGACAAAGCACCCAAGGCTTAGAGCTTACTAGAATGAAGTTTGTGACTAAGTGAATAATTTATTTTTGGCTTTCAATATTCAATTTCTACCAAGGGAAGGAAACAGGTTGGATAATTCACTTGTAGTGGCAGCCAACACCTTTAAACCCCCACAAAATCCTAAGTTAAGGTACGAAGTTGAGGTTCGAAACAAACCTTCAATACCAAACAATGTTAAATATTGGCAGGTATTTTAAGATGATGAATAAATCAAAAGGTTTTTGGAAGTGGTAGGTGAAATTTCTAACTCAAAATTTGATCAAGAATTAGAAGTAGAAGATAATGCAGAGAAAAGAATTAAAGATGAACATCATTGGAAGAATTCCATGGTTGGCAAAAAAAATGTTCAATTGAAGGGAAATGTGATTCCTAAAGGTTTGCTACCCTTGGATAGATTGTTTGATACTAATGATTTTCTAGTAACTGTAAATAAGCAGAGTTGGGAGGATGATGTTGAAGATTGTAACCTTGGAACTGAAAAGAAGCCCAAATTGGTGAAGTTGGAAAAAGGTTTTTCCAAAGATTATAAGAACATGTATGTAGATTTGTTCAAAAAAAATATTGATGTTTTTCATGGTCTTATGAAGACCTCAAGACTTATGACGCAGACATCATACATCACAAGCTTCCTTTGAATCAAGGGGTCAAACCATATAAATAGAAGTTGAGACAAATCAACCCCCTGATTTTACCTGCAATAGAGAAGGAAGTGAAGAAATTATTGCAAGCAAAAATAATTGTCCCTTTGAGGTACTCATATTGGGTTTCTAATTTAGTACTAGTGAGGAATAAAAATGGAGACATCAAGTTATGCATAGATTTCAGAAATATGAACAGAGCCTCATCAAAAGACAACTACCCCCTCCCAAAGATGGATCACATCCTACATAAAGTCGTAGGATCTTCTAGATTATCCATGATTGATGGATTTTCCTGTTATAATCAAATTTAAATGCACCCAGATGATCAAAATAAAACAAATTTCACAACTCCATGGAGGACTTTTATGTATGCAAAATTTCCATTTGGGTTGATGAATGTTGGTGCATCCTTTTAGAGGGATATAGATATAGCCTTTGTGGGAGAAAAGGGTAAATTTGTGGTTATTTATTTAGATGACATTACATTGTTTTCCAAATCTCATGAAGAGCATTTGAAACACCTATAAAAAACTTTTAAGAAGTGTAGAAGATATGGATTATCACTAAATCCAAAAAAGTCTCATTTTGCTTTGGGAGAAGGGAAGTTGCTTGGGCATATTGTATCCAAGGAAGGGGTGAAAATTGACCTGAAATGAGCAGAAGCTATCAGTAATATATATATAATATATAATATATATATTATTATATGTATATTTGTATTATTTATATGTATATATGATATATGTTATGTATAATATATATGATTTGTTGTATATATATTATATATTTAATATTATATATATATATATATATATAATTTATTTACAATACAATACATATATTAATATACATATTACATATATACATATTATTATATATATAGTTATATATATATATATTTAATTTTATATGTTTTTCTTGGGGCGTATTTTAACTTTTTAGGAGATTTATTCTAACTATTGCATGAATTGTTAAAGAAATCATTGATATGCTAAAGAAGGACCAAGAAGTTAAATGGACCCAAAAAGCAAGAGAATATGTTTCTAGAATTAAAAATTCTTTTGGTGAAGCACCTATTATGGTAAGTCATGATTACTAGAAACCATTCCAAATTTGTTCTTTTGCTTCACCTTCTACTGTTGCAGCTATTCTTTTACAGATAAATCAAGATAACAAGGAGAAACCAATAGAGTTTTTCAACAAGTTATTAAGAGATGTTGATTTGAAGTATAACATTTTGGAGAAATAGGCCTATGCTCTAGTTAAAGCCTTGAATGATTTCAGAACTTATGTTTTGCAGTCTCAAATCACTACATATGTACCAAACTCAATTGTGAAAGATGTGTTGACACAAGGTGATAGTGAAGGAAGAAGGGGAAAGTGGATAGCCAAGATTCAGGAGTATGATATGGACATTAAGCCAAAGAAGTTAATAAAGGGCCATGGATTAGCAAGATTTTTATCAGAAGTAAATTACCAAGCAATGGGGATTAATTTTCTTGCAGAAATTTCAGAATCAAAATCAGGTGATGAAAAATGTAAAGAGAAGAAATCAGATAACATAATTCACTACAAATATCTATGTTTTGATTGGTATAAAAATATTTATTCATTGCTTATCATTTATTAGCTTCCCAACTTCACTAGATAGAAAAGTATAAAAAGCTCTAAGATTGAAGGCTCAAAAGTATGTCATAACAAATGGCGAGTTATATTAGAAATATCCTATCGATATTTTGCTACTTTTTCTAATAGATGGGGAAACAATTGAAATTTTTAATGAGTATCATGGATGTGCATGTGGAGGACATTATAATTGGAAGGTAACAACACATAAAATCTTGAAGGATGGTTTTTATTGGCCTACTCTCTTTTCATATGTTTACAAGTTGGTTAGGAGTTGTAAAAAGTGCCAACTCTTTGTAGGGAAGAAACAATTAGCACCATTGTCGTTAATCTATGTTAGTTGAAGAGCCTTTTAGGTAGTGGGGACTGAATTTAATAGGGGAGACAAATCCACCTTCCAGTGGAAAACACAAGTGGATCTTAACATCCATTGATTATTTTAAGAAATGGGTGGAAGAAATTCCAACCATGAAGGACACTGATACAGTGGTAATCAAGTTCCTGGAAGAAAATATTTTTGTAAGGTTTGATTGTCCTAAGAAGTTTGTTACAGAAAATACCCAAGTATCCAAATCTGCAAAATTAATTAAATTCTACTAGAACTAAAATGACATTCTTTCTCATTCTACCACCCATTATCCTCAAGGAAAAGGGTTGGAAAAGTCTTTAAATAAAGCTTTGGTAAGGATACTCAAGAAAACAATTGTAGATAATAAGAAGAATTGGGATTCTCAGCTAAAGTTTTCCTTATGGGAAAATAGAGTGACTACCAAAAATTCCATTAGTAAGTCACCCTTTTAGTTAGTATAGGGAACAACAACTCTTTTTCCTAGCCATCTAGCTAACGAAATAGTTGCACTCATTCAATATGTTGAGGAGGAACCTAATGCATTAACCCAAAGTATTAACCGGCTAGTAGAATTGAATGAGAATAGAGAGAAAGTGATTGAAAATCTAATCAGCTACCAAGAAAAGATTAAACTTATTTTTGACAAAAAGACCAAGGAGATAATCTTTTACCCTGGAGATATTGTCTTGAGATGGGATGTTAGAAGGGAAGAAAAAGGCAAGCACGAAAAATTCGATCCTATTTAATTTGGACCTTTCAAAGTAGTAGAGGCAAGAGCCAACAATACTTTCATTACAGAAAGTTTGGAAGGAGAACTACTACACCTACCTATCAATGGGCAGTATTTGAAACACCAGTTTTAGCATTGAGCATTTTTTATTTCTTCCATTGTAAATACCAGTTTGATCACTTTAAGTACCCAATGAGTTCATCATAATGTTTTAAGCTATGATATGACTCCATGCCCAAAGAGAAGGCACTAATATGCGATTCTTAGTGTTTTGTTCCAAAACACTATCCGCGGGTGGAGCCAAATGTTGTAGCTCGTTTCCATTATGTTTACAATGTGAAAAATAAAAAAATATATTTAAAAAAATAAAATAAAAACCAAAAAATATCATAAAGAAAAAAATCAGATTTACTTAGCATTATACTTTTTTTCGAAGAATGTTAGAGGTGGATTAATGTTTGACTGAGATAGTGGAGAAATAAATAATTATTAAAGATTTAAAGGGCCGGATGGGAGTTCAAGCTGTCGAAAGATTAAAAGTCGAGCATGTTTTTCGTGGGGTATCATGGAGATGTTTGGTGCTCCTAATGGAAGAAACCTGCCATCAAAATTAGTGTGTGGTTTATGGTAGAGGGTGTCTCTGTAAAAGGTTCAATGTTGAATCATTGACTTATGATCAACGACAAAGATTAAATATGGCATCACCTGCAGGTGGTCCTACTTACCTTCATGGGTGCTCCTGTCAATGGTAATGAGATGCCACCATGGATCTACGGTAAGCGAGCATGACTGCACCATGCCATCACATCTCACTGCCATGTCAACCACCTCCACCACATCATCACTGTCACATCGCCCCATCATCAATGCCACTTAACTTCGTACACACGTCACTTTCACATTTAATTCCATTTTCCCTCACATTTACCCATAAACCTCGTTCATTGTTTTTACAATTTACATTGTCTCTTCAAGTTTTCATGCATTTGTAGCATATTTATGTCTTCCACCTCATCAATTTGGAATGCAACGTTAGCCAAAAACCTCCATGTATTTATCCATTGTGTCACTTCCACCCAGTCCATTAAAATGTCAAAGAAAGTTTCAATTCCCAGTTCTGCAACCCATATTCCCCTCATGGACATTGAAAAATATATTTTCGACCATTTTTTCTCATTGAACCTGATGGGGATCTGCCAAGATATTTTAGCTGGTTATGTTATTACTCAGGTTGTTCCCCAAAAATTGTTGAGAAAAGGGAATATGACCGAGGTAACCACTAACCAGTCTTTTAGATGCAATTTCTAGCCAAACTGCATCCAGAGAGGGCTCTCTCTATATGTTTAAACTTTGTTTGTTCTAAATTTTATGCTAGTTATGTTGTGCAGGGTTGAGTATTCAAATAGGTTTGGATGGTGATTTCAAGCAGAGGTAGGATGTAGGTCTGACAAGTTTAGTTCCATTGGGCAATGGAGTCTATGGTTGTGGACTACTGAGTGTGTTTTTGAGATTAAAGGCAATACTACAGAGCAAATTAATCAATTTGGAACAATATCAAAGCCATTGATGGATGGGATGTAGGCCAAGGGGTGAAGGGCAGTTAAGGATCCTTTATCCCAGTGGCAGAGGGAATATGGTTGAAATGTTTCAAGGAGCGGTGAAGAATTCCTTGAGAACGTTCAAAATGAGATAATTAGCAAAGATAGAAGCATTTAAGAATTTCTATTTGAACTAATTATGAGGAAAACATAGATAACAATAGGAATTGAACACAGAGTGTATTTAAACAAGTTTTGGGTTATTCTTTTTCCCTGTTGTTAATATTATGAAACATATTTGATACTTGCAAACATAGAAGAAACCAAACATAGTTAGAATAACTTATTGAGCCAAGGAAAGACACAGGAATTATGCAACAGAGTCCAACATCATCACATCCACAGTCAAAAGATCAAATAGCAATGCATTTGAATGCCCTTTGTATTAATAAATATCTAAGTTACAACGTATTTAAACTGGGAGAATCACCAAATGCCACAACTGCACAACAGGTTGCCCAGGCAAGGACTACACCAGCAATAGGGAAAGCAAAGGGCAAGGAGTTGCTAGTGCTAGAACAAGAAATCATGGAAGAGCAGCCTACTACTTCAAAGCAACACAGCCAAGGGGAAGCCCCTTCATCATAAGCACAAGCACCAAAGGTACCAGCACTGCAAACTCCTCTTCCTGACGAGAAAAGCAAGAAAACGGACCAAGAAGAGACCACACCTACAAGTCGGTCAACAGGTCAGCAAGAGGCCAAGAGGCAAAGAGTAGATCCTCCTAAAGAGGACACTGTGGAAGACATCACTGAGAGCCCAAGAGGAGAGAGATTCGTTAGCCAACATACCTCTACAAGCTCTCACAGACAAGAAGGAGGGAGACAACCTGAAATGGAAGTCTCCTCCTCAAGATCACAATCAAAGAAACCAGTAGACATCAAGCAGGCATTCAAGGATATTAAGTCTCAAAATGAGTCCTTAAGAATTCAATTGTATGACCAGTTTCTCAAGATGACACCCTCCAAACAGCATAGACTAATGGCAGCCTATGACATGAAGGAGGAGAAAATGATTTTCAGCCATTTTAAGGCCAAAGTTCAACACCCCCAGTCTGCAGCTAACTACATAAGGACCAATCTAGAGGTCCTTTCCAAGGAAATTCACCCAATGGATCAAATCGAATTACACAAGAAAACAGGTGAAATGGTCTATGCCACACTGGCAGACAAAGCAATGCTGGCCCATCAACTGAAAGAGTCACTGAGTAACACATCTGCTCAATTGGACTTGGAGAAGATCTCTTCTCTAGCCAAAGACAACCACATAAAGACTCTGGAGGAAATAATTGTTGAGTTGGGACATGATCCCAAGGATGCCAAGGCCACCAAGGCATTGATAAAAAAGAAGGAGGAGGATATTACTGCCCTTAGAAAGCAGTTGAAGTTGCCTGTGACCATGCATCCCCAAACAACAGAGCTAGCACAAGAAAATGCAGAAGAGGATGTCATGGATCTATTAATAAGAATGAACCAAAGGCTGATACAGACAGAGCAAGAGTTGGAGAAAGAATTACAAACTAAGCAGGGAGAGTCAACCTCCCAGCTACCTCAAATAGCTCCAACAATTGTCTATGCTCCCCCCACAGACACAGCAGCAACTCCTCCCACTAAAACACCAATGACAATAGGTACTGAGAGCACAGATTCTACAGTAGCAACAACAAGAGAGCCTGCGGCCATCATGAAAATGGAGGAAATGATAAAGGCAGTAAAAGAGCTAGAAGCTCAAATGTCAGAGCTCGGAGAGACAAAAGAAAAGCTAACCAAGCTAGAAGCGAGATATGACAAATCAAAAATGACAGTAGCAGAGAAGACCAGAGAAGTCAAGGCCCTGGAGAACAAGGTGAAAACACTAGAAAAGGATCTCACCTTACATAAACCTCTGGCAGATATCAAAATGATTTTGTGGACTAAGATTGGCCAGTCCTTTACTGACCAATGGAGGTCAATTCAGACAATGTATGAGCAGATGGAATTAATAGACAAGGCATGGGAACAAATACAAAGGGCCTGGGCATCATCAGGAAATATGCCTGATCAGGCCAATGCACTCATCCATTTTTTGAATACCAACACCAAGGAACAATTAGCAACTCTAGAAATCAATGATAGGATAGGCACCATTTTGATAGTAAAGAAGGTGCTAACGATGAGGAATCCGATACAGACTCTGGAAAGAAGGTGTCAGGAGATGCAGATGGATATTAATACCTTCACAGAGAAATTGACAAGCTTGCAGCAAAGGGGTTTACCCAGTCTAGTAACAAGCAACCAAAAGATGTTATCTCATCAGCAATATGCTCATCGGGTGAACATGTATGTGACAAATCAGACCACTGCATCATCTAGCAGCTCAGAAAACATAGGACCTCCTTCTGGACAAAGCTTGTATGACAAATTTGAAGGATTATTTTTCATAGAACATGAAATAAATCATCTATTTGAGGTCAAGCCCAATTTTTACAGATATACTGAAGCTGATGAGATACTAATAAAGATAAAAAGACACCAATTTCCCACAGAACACTGGTGGCAAAGTATGTTAGAAGTTTTGCCTAAGTAAATCCAGATCCTTTTTGCCTGTACAGCTGGTCAAAAGGCATGACACATGGCAGAGGTAAATGAAGGAGCTCAAGCCAGGATCAGGACACATTTAAGATGAAACTAGAACAGGTAGTATATCAGGATAGCAACACGGGAAAGAAAAGCAAAGACATAACTCCCAGCCAAATTCCAGAGTGAAAAGGTCTAAAATATCTTGTCAGAAGACTAGCCAACACAACTGCAATAACTCTTGCCTTCATTTCTGCCTTTATTTCTCTGACAAAGTAGCTGAAGGAATTTATTACTCCTTATCTTATCATTGAGATATTTTGTAAACTCTCTATTTGTATAAATACCCCCCCAAAGAATGTATTTGGGGTTGGTGATTCTCCCAGTTGAAATACGTTGTAACTTAGATATTTATTAATATAAAGGGCATTCAAATGCATTGTTGTTCGATCTTCTGACTGTGGATGCGATGATGTTGGACTCTGCTGCAGAATTCCTATGTATTTCCTTGGCTCAATAAGTTATTCTAACTATGTTTGGTTTCTTCTATGTTTGCAAGTATCAAATATGTTTCATAATCTTAACAACAGGGAAAAAGAATAACCCAAAACTTGTTTAAATACACTCTATGGTTAATTCCTTCTATTATCTATGTTTTCCTCATAATTAGTTCAAATAGAAATTCTTAAATGCTTCTATCTTTGCTAATTATCTCATTTTGAACGTTCTCAAGGAATTCTTCACTGCTCCTTGAAACGTTTCAACCATCTTCCCTCTACCACTAGAATAAAGGATCCTTAACTACCCTTCACCCCTTGGCCTACATCCCATCCATCACTGGCTTTGATATTGTTCCAAATTGATTATCTTGCTTTGTAGTATTGTCTTTAATCTCAAAAACACACTCAGTAGTCCACAACCATAGACTCCATTGCCCAATGGAACTAAACTTGTCAGACATACATCCTACCTCTGCTTGAAATCACCATCCAAACCTATTTGAATACTTAACCCTGCACAACATAACTAGCATAAAACTTAGAACAAACAAAGTTAAAACATATAGAGAGAGCCCTCTCTGGATGTAGTTTGGCTAGAAATTGCATCTAAAAGACTAGTTAGTGGTTACCTCGGTTGTATTCCCTTTTCTCAACAAGTTTTGGGGAACAACCTGAGTGATAAAATCATTGGCGAATCCACTGGGGACTAATGAATGTCTACTACTATTATCTGAAACTCTAAAGCCACAGAGGAAGTCTGAAGCTAGCCATGCAACCCTTGAAATTATCCTTGCTATATAATCACAGAGGTGGATAGAAACAACTTCACTCCAACTCTAGTTTAGTTTCTAGTCTCTAGGCAGCTACCTCAAGGATTTGCTAGGTTGTCCTTGTTTCAAACCTCCTTGAAAGAAATCCTAAAATTCTTCTACATTCTAGTAGCCCCCTTTAAAACTACTGTCAAAACTTGTATCTCCCAGGAATTCCTAGAAAAATACCAAAACATATTTAGAAGTTGGCTCCAAAGAAGAAAACAAGACACACCAGGTCAAACCCTAACCCAAATCCTCCAGCTATTTTTGACAATCCAAATCTGATTGCTAAGAGCCTTAGGAAATCAGAAAATCCAGAGAGTTCTGCTGATTCAAACCTTGAACCAGCTTAGCAGAAACCGATTCAAACTGAACCTACCACAGCTAATCCTCAAACCCTCACCCCCACTGCTGTAGCTTCTTCCAGTACACCTTCATTACTCCAAACTCCCTTCTCTACCCCTCCATCCACAGCACTTATCTCAGCCCATACCCCTGTCCTTCTAATCATCCCACCTTTTCCTGCCAACATGGCAAATAGATATGCTCCCCTACAGTGACCTGCCAACCTAGGGGCTATGCCACAGGATTATTACCTATTTTGATAGTACAGGCACTTACACTGCTCAACAACATACCAAGAGAATGACAAATTATTTCGAAAACTATGAGATTGATGATAATGATGTTAGGATGAAAATTTTTATCCAGAGCTTAACTGGTGATGTGAGGGCATGGTTTAGGTAACTACCCCCAAACACGATAGCCAACCCAGATGCCCTATATCAAACTTTCCTAAACATGTGGGAGAAGAAAAAGGATCCTTTACATATCTTAATAGAATATGAGAATTTAAAAAGAGGCCCACAGGAGACTGTCCAAGATTATTGTGCCAGATTCAATAATACATACCTTGCTATTCCAATAAATCTTAGACCACCACTAGATTTGGCATTAATTAAATTCCCTGATGGTTTTGACTCAGACATGGCTTACCAGCTCAGGGAGAGAGCTCCTCCCAGCCTTGAAGATATGCAGAGCATAGCTATGAGTGTTGAAGCTAATCTAATTTCCAAATGAAATCGAGCTAGGACTGAAAGAAGAACAACTTTCAAAGAGGAACCATGTGCCTTTGAACAAAAGTTTGATGCAATTATTAAAGGCATGGACAGGTTAGGAGATAGAGTGGAAACTATTGAAAGGAAGTCTTCTTGGGACAGCCAACCAAACAACAATGCAAGAAATCCAAACTTTATAAAAAATCAAAATCCCAATGTAGGAAAGGGTGGTCCAGACCAAAACATAAGGCCTCCCTTCCAAGAAAACTATGCAGAGGCTTCCACATCTAATGAACCAACAGAGGACCCACACATTAATTTAATGGGTCTCAACAGTGGCCAACCAATTTTCCTAACTCAAGAAGACCAAGAGGCTCATACTCTTGGTCAATGCCAAATAAAATCAGGAGAATCCTTTGATTTCAAGCAAGGATATGAAATAGTTGTGTATGAAGTCCATAAGAAATACAACTTGAGGAGTAGAAGAATAGAAATTCCTGATGATCCTAAGAAAAAGTCAACTAAGCAACCTACCAAAACTAAACTCAAGGACTGTCATATACCAATCATCTCCAAACCCACTCCCAATCCAAACAGCCCCACAGTAGAAGATGTCTCAGACAAGGATGAATCAAAGAAGCACTCTATAGCTGATCCCCCACTCAGAAAAATGGTAGAAGAACCTTTGCAAGATGGTCAGCCAGCAACCCTAGTTCAACATGACATTCCAGTAACAGAAATAGTTACTAATAACTCAGTTGAAAGGAATAACCTGGTTGCCCAAAATGTCAAAACCCAAACAGAAAAACCCTTTAATATGGAGGCTGAAATAGGTAGGCTAAAAGTGTCTATCCCATTATCTGAACTGGCTAGTCATCAAGTGTTTAGGGAACAAATCAACAGATCATTACAAATTTCAGAAAACAAAGATTCAGTGAACATCCTTGATGACCAACCAGAACTCATATTTGGCCCTGAAGCAAATGGTAAAACAGTATATGGAGGAGTCCCTCCCTTTTATGTGAGTCTAAACATTCATGACAAAGTGCTTCACAATGAAATGTTTGATTCAGGAGCTTCACATAATCTGATGCCCAAATCTGTCATGGATAAGTTGGACCTAGACATCACAAGGCCATACAAAGACTTGTTTTCCTTTGATTCCAGTCAAGTCCGGTGTCTAGGATTAATCAAGGATCTATGTGTATCATTAGTCCAATATCTAGCCAAGACAATTCGCATGGATGCGGTGGTAGCTGACATTCCACCAAAATATGGAATGTTGTTATCCAGGTCCTGGGGTGCCAAGCTACAAGGTTCATTGCAACTCGACATGTCTTATGCAACAATCTCAATCTTCGGCCAACCTAAAAGGCTGTACCGAGAGACTTTGATGAAGTATGTGGTTAGTACTCAAGAAAGACCCCAAAACTTTCCCATATATTCCATACATTCAGACATGGAATCTTTCATCTTATACAACACTGAGATTCAAACCCAAGCTGATGTAAAAATGATGACTTTGAGTCAGGACAAATTCCTAGACAAAGGATCCATAGTTCAAATTGAAGAAATCTTAGAAGACACTAATTCAACAGTCACACATAAGCTACCTTATAACACTGTAAATCCAATTGCCCCTGCTGAGCAAATGGAAAGGACTCTTAATACCAATACAAATCAAGAAGACCTATGGTATCTAGAGTTTGATGGATCAGTCAATAAGCTAGGAGCAAGGGCAAGGGTCTGGATTCATAATGTAAAGGATGACCACGCTGAGGGACATGAATTTAGATTAAATTTCAGGTGCACCAACAACATGGCCGAGTATGAAGCCCTCCTTTTAGGACTCAAAGTTATAAAAAACTTGGGTGCAACCCGAATATCAATCTTGGGAGACTCTGACCTCATTATTCAACAAATAAAGGGTAACTTCATTACAAATGATATTAGGCTAAGGTCATACAGAGTTTCCATGATGGAAATCCTTGACACCTTTCTTGAAACCCAATTGACCAAGATCCCAAGAAATCAAAACCTGCATGCCCATAGTCTTGCAACTTTTGCAAGCACTTGTAAATTGCCATTCAAGCCTAATCACCTGTTTACTGATGAAATAAAGCACAGGCCTGCAGTACCAGATAATGTAAAGAACTGGAAGGTGTTTGAAAATGACATACAAATCAACAATTTCCTAACCTTGAAAGAAGAGTTTACAAGCACAAAAATGGATACCAACACAGCAGAAGAAAGCATCCAAATGGACAAGATTGAAACACACATCTCTGCTGAAACAGCAAACCAACTTCTACACCCCACCAAGTTCACTAAAACAGATTTACAGCTACTTCATGAAAAATAAGGTGAGGATGCAGTGGCAGCAGAATGTGAAATCATTGAACTAAAAGATAATTTTCTACCCATAGGCCTTACTCCTTTAGAGGACATCTTTGACTCAAATGACATCTCTAGGAAACCTAAAATACAACCCTTAAATGCTGAAATTGAGGACTGTAATTTAAGAACTGCAGAAAATCCTAAAATGATAAAATTGTCCAAAGCTCTACCCTCTAACCAAAAACCCAAGTATATAGAATTGTTCAAAGAATTTCAAGATGTCTTTGCATGGAGTTATGAAGACCTAAAGTCTTATAACAATGCAGTAATCCAGCACACAATAACTCTCAAAGAGAACCAAAAACCTTTCAAATAGAAACTCAAGAGGGTCAACCCTGTACTGCTCCCTTTGATTGAAAAGGAAGTCAAGAGAATGTATGAAGCTAGAATTATAGCTCCAATCAGATTCTCAGAATGGGTTTCAAATTTAGTGCCTACTAGAAAGAAGACAGGGGAGATAAGGTTATGTGTTGACTTGAGAAATTTGAACAAAGTTTCTTTAAATGACAACTACCCTCTGCCAAAAATGGACCATATTCTGCAAAGGGTGGTGGGTGCTTCAAGAATATCACTGTTAGATGGATTCTCAGGCTTCAATCAAATCTTGATGCACCCTGATGACCAAGATAAAACTGCCTTCACTACCCCTTGGGGAACACTCAAGTATGTAAAAATGCCTTTTGGACTCAAGAATGCAGGGACAACTTTTCAAAGAGCCATGGATATAGCTTTTGCTAAAGAAATCCATGACTTCTTAGTCATTTACCTAGATGACCTTACAACATTCTCCAAATCAGATCAAGAGCACTTGGATCATCTAAGGCAAGTATTCTTAATCTGCAGGAAATATGGCATATCATTAAACCCAAAGAAATCCTTGTTTGGCCTAGAATAAGGAAAATTATTGGGCCATATTATCTCCTAAGAAGGCGTTAGAATTAACCCAGACAGAATACAAGCCATCCTACAAGTCCCACACCCCAGAAACATTAAAGAATTGCAAGCCTTTTTGGGAAAAATCAACTTTCTTAGGAGATTCATATCAAATTTGGCCGAACTAATAAGATTACTGAAAAACATGCTAAAAAAGGACTCAAAGGTCAAGTGGACGATGGAAAATAAGCAAGACTTTGAAGAAATCAAACAAGCTTTAACTCAAACACCAATCCTCACAAGCCCCAACTTTGACAAAGATTTTATCATATTCTCATTTGCATCAGAACATACCATTTTTGTTGTTTTGCTTCAAAAAGATGACCAGGGATGTGAAAAACCCATAGCCTTCTTCAGTAAAGCCCTTAGAGATGCCCCACTAAAATATCAAATCATGGAGAAACAAGCATATGCCCTTGTAAAGGCCATCAAGGACTTCAGAGTTTACATCTTATACTCTCATGTGATTGCCTATGTGCCCAACACTGTTGTTAAAGATATTCTAGCCCAAGAAGGCATTGAAGGCAAAAGGGGAAAATGGATAGCTACCATACTAGAATATGACATTGAAATTAAACCCACTAAATTGATAAAAGGACAAGGACTAGCTAAACTCATGACTGAAACTAACTTTCAAGCCCTTGACATAAATCAACTGGATAATGAACAGGAGATGGCGACTCCACAAATCAATCAAGCCTTTGCACAATCACCCTGGTATGTTGATATCTCTTTTATATTATTAAACCTGCAAGCTCATCTAGGATTATCCAGAACCAAGAAAATATTTTTGAAAATGAAAGCTTCTAAGTTCTGCATTTTAGATCATGTTCTTTTTTGGAAAAACCGTGATGGTGTTTTATTAAATTGTCTAATTAAAGAGGAAACTGACAAAGTGCTCCAAGAATTTCATGCAGGGGATTGTGGTGGACATTTGTATTGGAAATCAACTGCTGACAAAATCCTAAGGGCTGGATTTTATTGGCCCACCTTATTCTCTGATGTGAAGAAATATGTAACCTCTTGCCACAAATGCCAAATCTTTGAAGGCAAGAAAAAGTTGCTGCCCCTGCCCCTCAAACCAGTTTTCACAGAGAAACCATTTCAACAATGGGGTTTAGACTTCATTGGGGAAATCCACCCTTCATCTTTTGGCCAAGACAAGTGGATTTTGACTGCTAAAGACTATTTTACCAAGTGGGTAGAGGCCATCCCTTGCAGGCAAGCCAATGACTCAGTGATCATTCAATTCCTTGAAACCAACATCTTGTCCAGGTTTGGCTGCCCGGAGAAAATCATTACAGACAATGTTGCTGCTTTCAAATCTAAGAAAATGATTAATTTCTTCATAAATACCACATTACCTTGGGCCATTCCACAGCCTACTATCCTCAAGGCAATGGCCTAGCTAAATCCTCCAACAAAAGCTTCATTAAAATTATTAATAAGGTCTTAGAGGAGAACAAGAAGAACTGGCATAAAAAGCTTGTTAATGCCCTATGGGCAGACAGATTGACCACCAAGAGATCTATTGGGAGCAGCCCCTATCAATTGGTTTATGGAATGGAAGAAATTTTCCCTTCTTCTTTGGGAATCCCAGTAATGAAGCTGCTACAAGAGATACAAGCATAACCTAATGATATACAAAGAAGGATCAATCAAACTATTTACTTGTAGCATACAAGAGAAGAAGTCTACCATAGATCCCAGATCCTACAAGAAAAGCTCAAAAAGATATTTGAAAAAAGAATCAAAGCAAAGGATTTTTTCATTGGGGATAAGGTTCTGAAGTGGGATTCCAGAAGGGAAGATAAAGGGAAACATGGGAAATTTGATTTCTTATGGAGAGGGCCATTTATCATTCAGATTGTACAAGGAAATAATACCTATTTTTTGAAAATCTTGGATGATACAGGAGCAGAGGATGGGCCAGTCAATGGCAGGATGCTGAAGCATTATTTTCAACCACCTCGTCAAGAATAGCAGCACTTCAACCTATACATAATAGTTTTTACTTTCTGCAGTTAATTTCAATAATAGGATAGGGAATAAGTTACAGCAAATTTTGAAGAGAGAGCGAGGGATTCTGCTACATTTGGCTCTTGCTTTTTAGCATATCAGAAGAAGCTAAAGAATGAGAAATGATCAGACTAACTACCCAAAACAAAGCTACAGTGCTGCAGTAAATCCATAAGATAAACAGTACTACAAAGGGGCCATTGTATGAAACAACCAAGGATAAATTTCAAACTACAGTAAGGAACTGAAAGATAAGGCCATCTGACCTACTGTTCTTGACTTTTCACTAGGAAAAGCCATCCCTAAGTGGAGCCACTGTTAGCTCCCTATACCAATAGGTTTCATTTTTCATAATTGACTTGGGAAGTGCCAAATATGTTCATCCTTTTTATCCTACAAAGGTTCCATATGTTGATCAGCCTTCACACTGCATAGGTGGTTAACTTGTGCCACAATTGATGATTAACCAGACAGCTTAATCCTGGCTAGATCATGTTTGAATTTTACTTGTCTAAGAATAGAGAATGGAGGCCTGCACAAATAGTTTAAACTTGGTAGACCAATAGTTAGGCAAAGAAGTAAAGGGTCTCAACAACTTAATCTGAGCCCTGGAAGAAATAAGGGTAGACTTAGATAGGAGGGCAGCCAAAAGAAAAGGAAAAAATCAGGGTTTTCCAGTTCAAGTGCACCCAATAAGAATGAAGAAAAAATGTTAGGTATACTAGGTTGGGTAGGTAGTTTTAAAGGTACAAAGGCATGGTTTGTGAGCAATTTGCTCTTTAGAATGGTTTGCCATCTCATAAAATCATGGGGCACCATGGCAAGGTGGCTACAGATCAAATGAAGCATGACTAACTCCCTCCTCATCTTCCCAAAGAAGCATTTACTAACACTCCCCTAAAGGGTAAAGGGATCTGCTCATTACCCTTAGCCCCTTTAGCCTACAAAATTTCATGGAAAAATTAAGTGAGAAGATGTTTTACCTAGGAAAAACAAGCCACATTTCTTGTGTAAAAAGTCTTGATTTTATCTTGCCAAAGTTTCCTAAAGTTTCACCATTGGTCATTCATTCCTCTCCCCTTGGCCTAAGTTTTTACTTTATAAAACTTATCCTAAGCCAAGCAAACCCCTCCCCCACAATCATATTAACCTACTAACCTTACTATATAACTCCTATGTATATCTTCCCCCCCCCCCCCCCCCTTAGTATATAAATACATAAAAACCCCCAAAAATAAGTACGCCCACCCTGGGCTAACTATAGCCATATTTTACATTTTTTTTAGGGAGCTATTGACCCACCAGGGGCCCAATAGCAACCCTCCACACACCCATCGGGATTTATATAGCCTTTGGCTAAATAAATAACCTAAACCCGCAATTTTTCCCGAAAAAACCCACTTTTCCTAAGTCCGCCAATACATAGAAAAACATTACAAAACATGAAAAATTAACGTGGGTCCGCCACTGTTAAAAACCTACCAGCTCAATCACCCACCAACCATCTAATCGCAGCTCCCAAATCCAACGGTAGTCAGCGATTTTGGAAGCCCCCAACCTACCAAAGAATAGCATCCGAGGGATGGGCGGTATTTCTGCCATACCGAGGACGCGTGTCAAGCGCTCGGTATGTTCAGAGCCCCCTCCCCCGAAACCACTTTCCCCAAAAAGCGGTGCGATATTACCGCTTACCACTAACCCCCTCCCTGCTAACGTCATGCTTATGTCACCTGATGACATCATCCACCACATTGTCCACCACATCATCCACCACGTCATATGCCACGTCATCCACCACGTCATATGCCATGTTAGCCTCCGTACCCACTAAATGACAAAATGACGTCATGCTGATGTCATCCCAAAAAAAGCACGCATAACCCGCCAAAGTCAAAATTTGTGGGTAAAAAGGGTAAATGTAATGTTTTTTTACCATTCTTTGTTTATTATCTCCGCGCACCTGTACATGCAAACTAAGTAGAAACACCATTTTCGACCGTCCTAATCTGTCAACCAGCAAGCACCATGTCCAGCTCGGCCCCTTGACCCACCTAGTCGCCTGCAAGTTGCCCATTCACCGGGAATACAGGTATTTACCATCAATTCGCTCCCAACCCCGTTTTCCGTTAGTTTCTCTGTGAATTTGGCACCAACACCCATAATTTAAAAGTGAAAACACTGCGTTGTTGCCCACAAGTCCTCCATAAGCCTCTGAGGTACCAAATTCACCCGAAATCCATACAATCATCCGAAATTGAGCTCGTCCGGCCCTATAAACTCCCCAAAGAGCCTCCCAGGCCGTCCTTTGCCCACAATTGAAGTCTGTTGTGCCAAAAGCCCACAACCTTTGCTTCTCCAACTGATATCACTGCACAAAGCCCAATTCAAGCCAACAAACGAGTTCTAACTGTGAATATCCCAGAGAAATCTTTGAAGCCATCCTCCTGCTCATTTTTCCTACATAGAGCCAGAAATTCCAATCCTAAAAAGAAAATACAACTAAGCCATGGAAGGACCAGTGGCCTTAAACATCACCCCCCTCAATGCACCCCACAAAGAGTTAGAGCATTTGCCCTTGGCTAATAAAGATTACCTAATCCAAGACCTTGAAGGTTTCCAAAACCATCTTCAGGTAGTCTGTGAGCTCAGAAATAGTCACTTGAATCAAGAAGATGTATGTGGTATTTGGGAATCAAACTTGCCCAGATATTACCTCCCCTCTGTGAACATCTTCCCTGAGATCATCCAGCTCTGTTTTGAAAACTATGAACCAACAAACAAAGCCCTTAAAATTCCATCTGGGACTACTCTTTTCTATATCACTCCTGACTCTATCAACCAGATGTTGAACTTTAGGCCAACAAACAACCAGTTTCCTCTTACCATGAAGTACTTGCTGGATGAAGGTCCCAAACTCTCCAACACAGAAATAGCCAAAGTTGCCAAGTTATTCATGATGGCAGATAGACAGCCCCAGCACCCACCTCCTTTTCATTATGGCTCCTTCACTGAAATGGGTAGGTTAGTGGTTGATATGATATCTTTTGTGTTAGGGTTCAAGACCAGTGAGCACATTGATGAAACCATACCGGTTATACTGTCCAATTTTACCCCAGGGCAGCCCCCTGCTATCAGGTACAATTATGCCAAGTTCATTGCCAATAAAATGCATGACCAATTGTTAAGGCTTGACAGGGAGGGAATCTTCAAATATTCCTCGTATATATATCATCTATTTTTATACTTCCAGCTAGATGTCTTCCAATTCCCCATTAGAAAATTGGACCACAAAGGGGAGAGGAGGTCTGTTATTTTTTGGACTTCGGTATTTCATGATATATGCTTCTCTCCCTACTCTTATTGTGAGTTTATTGATCTATTTGTGTACCCTGTATCTTGCCTCTTGATGAGAACTCCTCCTCCCAGACTAACACATGATATGAAGAAGATATTGCAGCTCTCCAAGAACTATAGAATAGGTGACTGGTATTTCTACCAAAATCACACTATTCTCAAAATATATGGCTGTGAGCTCTGCCCCTACAGGCTGCCCAAATATGTGCCAATGAGGCTCTTTGCCTTGGAATATTTTAGGCAATTCATCAACTCAGATCTGAGTCACTTCCATAGCACCAAGAAAAAGGCCCAATTGAAACTCAGAGACCAATTAGGCCCCTTTGTTATGAACAAGAAAGAGGGATGGAAGGATGTTGATGACCTACTGGGTCAAACATACAAGCTCAAGAGAAGCTTTTGGTGGGTGCCCTATGACCCATATGTCTTCATCAACGCAAGAAGGATAAAATATAGGCTAGCATCCTATGAACGCTGCCACATCCCTGACATAGAAAAATATGCCAACCAAGATGACTGGTTGGAGGGCACCCTAGTTGAAGAGTTGATTGAAGAATAAAAAATGGAACAAACCATGAAAGATTTGGAAAAAACTCTTGACTTGGAATCTTGTGGGCAGGTGTCTTTCAAAAAGCCACAACCAACTGGGGAGAGCTCATCAACTGCCACAACTACACAAAAGGTTGCCCAGGAAAGGACTATACCAACAATAGGGACAACAAAGGGCAAGGAGTTGCTAGTGCCATAACAAGAAATCATGGAAGAGTAGCCTGCTACTTCAAAGCAACACAGCCAAGGGGAAGCCCCTTCATCACAAGCACAAGCACCAGAGGTACCAACACTGCAGACTCCTCTTCCTGAGGAGAAAAGCAAGAAAAGGGACTGAGAAGAGACCACACCTACAAGTGGGTCAACAGGTCAGCAAGAGGCCAAGAGGTAAAGAGTAGATCCTCTTGAAGGGGACACTATGGAAGACATCACTGAGAGCCCAAGAGGAGAGAGATTCGTTAGCCAACAGACCTCTACAAGCTCTCACAGACAAAAAGGAGGGAGACAGCCTAGAATGGAAGTCTCCTCCTCAAGATCACAAACAAAGAAACCAATAGAAATCAAGCAGTCATTCAAGGATATTAAGGCTCAAAATGAGTCCTTAAGAATTCAATTGTATGACCAGTTTCTCAAGATGACACCCTCCAAACAACATAGACTAATGGCAGCCTATGACATGAAGGAGGAGAAAATGATTTTCAGTCATTTTAAGGCCAAAGTTCAGCACCCCCAGTGTGCAGCTGACTACATAAGGACCAATCTAGAGGTCCTTGCCAAGGACATTCACCCAATGGATCAAATCGAATTACACAAGCAAACAAGTGAAATGGTCTATGCCAGACTGGTAGACAAAAGCAATGCTGGCCCATCAACTGAAAGAGTCACTGAGTAACACATCTTCTCAATTGGACTTTGAGAAGATCTCTTCTCTAGCCAAAGACAACCGCATAAAGACTCTAGAGGAAATAATTGTTGAGTTGGGACATGATCCCAAGGATGCCAAGGCCACCAAGGCATTGATAAAAAAGAAGGAGGAGGATATTGCTGCCCTCAGAAAGCAGTTGAAGCTGCCTGTGACCATGCATCCCCAAACAGCAGAGCTAGCACAAGAAAAGGCAGAAGAGGATTTCATGGATCTATTAATAACAATGAACCAAAGGCTGATATAGACAGAGCAAGAGTTGGAGAAAGCATTACAAACTAAGTAGGGAGAGTCAACCTCCCAGCTACCTCAAACAGCTCCAACAATTGTCTCTGCTCCCCCCACAGACACAACAGCAACTCCTCCCACTGAACCACCAATGACAATAGGTACTGAGACCACAGATGCTACAGCAACAACAATAAGAGAGCCTGAGGCCAGCATGAAAATGGAGGAAATGATGAAGGTAGTAAAAGAGCTAGAAGCTCAAATGGCAGAGCTCAAAGAGACAAAAGAAAAGCTAACCGAGCTAGAAGCGAGCTATGACAAATCAAAAATGAAAGTAGCAGAGAAGACCAGAGAAGTCAAGGCCCTGGAGAACAAGGTGAAAACACTGGAAAAGGATCTCACCTTACATAAACCTCTGGCAGATATCAAAATGATTTTGTGGACTAAGATTGGCCAATCCATTACTGACCAATGGAGGTCAATTCAGACAATGTATGAGCAGATGGAATTAATAGACAAGGCACAGGAACAAATACAAAGGGCCTGGGCATCATTAGGAAATATGCCTGATCAGGCCAATGCACTCATCCATTTTTTGAATACCAACACCAAGGAACAATTGGTAGCTTTAGAAATCAATGATAGGACAGGCACCATTTTGACAGTAAAGAAGGTGCTAATGATGAGGACTCTAATACAGACTCTGGAAAGAAGGTGTCAGGAGATGCAGATGGATATTAATACCTTCACAGAGAAATTGACAAGCTTACAGCAAAGGGGTTTACCCAGTCTAGTAACAAGCAACCAAAAGATGTTATCTCATCAGCAATATGCTCATCGGGTGAACATGTATGTGACAAATCAGACCACTACATCATCCAGCAACTCAAAAAACACAGGACCTCCTTCTAGACAAAGCTTGTATGACAAATTGGAAGGATTATTTTTCATAGAACATGAAATAAATCATCTATTTGAGGTCAAGCCCAATTTTTACAGATATACTGAAGCTGATGAGATACTAATAAAGATAAAAAGACACCAATTTCCCATAGAACACTGGTGGCAAAGTATTCTAGAAGTTTTGCCTAAGTAAATCCAGACCCTTTTTGCCTGTACAGCTGGTAAAAAGGCATGACACGTGGCAGAGGTAAATGAAGGAGCTCAGGCCAGGATCAGGACACATTTAAGATGAAACCAGAACAGGTAGTAGATCAGGACAATAACGCGGGAAAGCAAAGCAAAGACATAACTCCCAACCGAATTCCAGAGTGAAAAGGTCTAAAATATCTTGTCAGAAGACCAGCCAGCGCAACTACAATAACTCTTGCCTTCATTTCTTCCTTTATTTCTCTAACAAAGTAGCTGAAGGAATTTATTACTCCTTATCTTATCACTGAGATATTTTGTAGACTCTCTGTTTGTATAAATACCCCCCCCCCCCCCAAAGAATGTATTCGGGGTTGGTGATTCTCCCAGTTGAAATACGTTGTAACTTGGATATTTATTAATACAAAGGGCATTCAAATGCATTGCTATTCGATCTTCTAACTATGGATGTAATGATGTTGGACTCTGCTGCAGAATTCCTATGTCTTTCCTTGGCTCAATAAGCTATTCTAACTATGTTTGGTTTCTTCTATGTTTGCAAGTATCAAATATGTTTCATAATCTTAACAACAGGGAAAAAGAAAAACCCAGAACTTGTTTAAATACACTCTGTGTTCAATTCCTGTTGTTATCTATGTTTTCCTCATAATTAGTTCAAATAGAAATTCTTAAATGCTTCTAGCTTTGCTAATTATCTCATTTTGAACGTTCTCAATGAGTTCTTCACTTCTCCTTGAAACGTTTCAACCATCTTCCCTCTACCACTGGGATAAAGGATCCTTAACTGCCCTTCACCCCTTGGCCTACATCCCATCCATCACTGGCTTTGATATTGTTCCAAATTGATTATCTTGCTCTGTAGTATTGTCTTTAATCTCAAAAACACACTCAGTAGTCCACAGCCATAGACTCCATTGCCCAATGGAACTAAACCTTTCAAACCTACATCCTACCTCTACTTGAAATCACCATCCAAACCTATTTGAATACTTAACCCTGCACAACATAACTAGCATAAAACTTAGAACAAACAAAGTTAAAACATATAGAGAGAGCCCTCTCTAGATGTAGTTTGGCTAGAAATTGCATCTAAAAGACTGGTTAGTGGTTACCTCGGCCGTATTCCCTTTTCTCAACAAGTTTTGGGGAACAACCTGAGTGATAACAGGTTAATCAAAATCTCTTGTATATTCTACAGTCGTAAGGTCAAGCTTATTTTCTACCATAATTCCCCAAACATATGTTTACCCAGAATACATTTCTTGGTTGGTCTCTTCCTTGTACCCTTAGAAGTGTTTTGTAATGAATGCATTAGGGGAAAGTATTTTTCAATTCTTTGCCTTATCAATTCAGCAAGCTCTTGATTTTCCACTTTCAAAACACTATACTTCATTTTCAGAAGAAACCCTAGTAGCAAGCTTTCAAAAAATTTCTATAAGAGACTATGGCAAATTTTCATTTTACCTTATGCCACCAGGACATAATTTATCTACTAAACCAACTAACTTTCCCCTAGAAACTTTTGATGAGCATGTTAAGCCAAATTTACAAGTAATTGTCAGGGTTTTGGGAAGAGATAATACTTATATTATTAACAGTCTTATTCTAGGGGTTTAATTTATTCATGCAACCTAAATTGTTCTTAATATGCCAACCTTTTGGGAAGGGCTAGTATACTCCCAATTGTCAAATCTGAGTCTTATTAGTTGTGTTATGTTTCCATCACTATTGACCTACTTGTTCCTTTATGTTCATGGGAGAGATTCATTCATTTAGGCCTGAATATAATGGATCTACACAAAAAGAAGTAGTCAGTAGTAAATTGGAATGGCATTGTCATGAGTAGCCCTAATCATGAAGGTTTTTTTATATTTCACTACTTCTTTCATGTCAATTATTTATTTGATTATAAACAGTTCTGCTCCACCTTGTCTTTTCCCACAAGCTCAATCTTTCTTACATATTAGCAAGGATTTCAAAGTAGGTGATTGGTTTTAGTTTAAAGATTATGTTAAGAACAAATTATATGGAGCAGAGGTTGCCCCTTACAGGATTCCCTCTTTTGTACCAATGAGACTCTCCCAAGATTGTTGAGCCTTTTAATGTTAATAATAGACAAGCCATGGAGGAAGTGGAGAAAATACTTCAAAACATGTTATTGCAGCAATGGGATAAATGGCCTTATGATCCCCACCATGTTATTTAAAAAACAAGGGTAGATAATTCTTATGCTCCATATACACATGAATCCAAAACAGAAATTGAGAAGTTAACTAATGGTGGTAAATATGAATCAGAAAGGGGAATGGAGATTGAAACTCCACATCCTATAAAAAAGGGATTGAAAAAATGAATTGAAGAGATAATTGATCTTGATAATGAAACAAGTCATAGCTCCAAGAAGACAAAGTTGCACGGGGAAGGAAAGGAGTCTGAATCTTTGGTTGGAAGTTCCTCTACTACGGTAGGTTTCCAGTTACAACTAGGTGAAGTGAGATGCCCACCTTATTCCCTTGTTCCTGGGGATAATCCACATAGTTTTGTCTTAGTTTTAAAGAATTTATATGGTTATATTGAAGAAAAGAATAAGAAAATTAAATAAAATGTTATGTCTCAGCTTGAAGCTCAGTTAGTATCAAAGTATCACACCATGTTTCTATCAACAATGTATTTAGAAAGGAATCATCTCAAACTATATTTTTCTCATCTTTCATCTTTACTATTTCTTCATCAGTTGGTTTTAAAAATGTGAATCTCACTGTAGATGCAAGGGATATTCCATTGCCTGACAAAAAAAACTTGCACATGAAATTTGGATAACTTATCTACAATGATTTGAGTAAAATATCACTAGATGCAAGAAAAATAGAAGCCTTATTAGGGAAGGTGGTAAATCAATTGAAGTTTGAAAAGGCAAACTCCAGAGCCTTGTTTACTCAAAATGAAGAACTAAAGAAGATAATTGTTAAAATTGGTGTAAATCCTGAAGATAGATCTGTTGTACAAAAGAACTTATAGGGAGCATAGACATAAATTCAAGTGATGAGAAAGAAACTAAAATTTCCTACAGTAGAACATGTTATGGCTCCATAGGTGGCCTAAGTGGAGAAATAAAATGATATTTTAACCAAATAATTGTTGGAGAGAAATAATGAAGTGGATGCCTTGAAAGAACTGAATACAAGCTTGCAACAGAAGTTGGATACTCATGTATGCACCATTTTAGTGCAACTAGATTCAGAAGATCTAGATGATAAATTAACTAGGGTTATGACTGAGTTGAAAATATTAGAGGATGAAATAAAGAAAATGTAGAAGAACCTGGACGACACAAAGGATCTTATTAAAATTAAACAAATCTAGTGGACTATTGTAAAAGAAAATGCATCTCAATATCATAAAAGTTATCAGACAACTTGTGAGGAGATCAAAGAGTTGAAGGAAAAGGGAAAGGGAAATGGAAATATGTCACTTATACAAGCCAAGGAAATAATATGGAATGATATTATCCAACAAATAAAGGTTATTTGGGATTATATGACGACAGTGGAAGAAGAAAAGATCATTGTCAGGGACTTGGAAAGCATCATTGCTGCCCATAAAGAGAAAACACAACAATGTGCCCCACTAGCAAAGAAAACATTGATTTCCTTAATTCCAAATCATCTCAGGAATTAAAAACTATGCAAATTGAAGACATAACAGAGCTAGTGTTAGAAATAAATAAAATGGTGCAAAAAAATTTGTATAGGAAAATGACAAAGACCAAGCTTGGTGAGATCAAATAATATGTTCTGAAATTGAATACAAATTTTGATAAGAGGATGAGGGCAGGATTGCCATATTACTAGGATCAACGGGGAAATTTTATTCCATGGGAGACTTATAAGACCTTGTTGGTAGAAGAAAAGAGTAAGACTAGTTGCTCTCATGAGAAAACAACAGTGCTTAAAGGATAAAATATTTTCAATTATCTACACAGATATTTTTAGTTTTATGGTTAATTAAAACCCTTTTTATAGAGAGGTCATCTTACAGTCGGATCACTAATTTTAGGATGGCTCATATGAGGGTTTTCAAGTGTCTATGTTCAAATGTGACAGAATGGAAAAAATGCGAAGAATAGTTATTTCCAACAGCAACAACAATGGAGGTTGGACCTTCTACAAGCGATCTTGCATAGGGATAACAAGTTATTCAATGAAAAATGGTCACTTGTTCATTTTATAAAATATTCAAGACAATGTATTTGTAATATTCACACAACTTTTTTGTTAATTTTATAAAAGTTTGAGCCCTTAGAAGGACCAACTATGACTTAAAGAAGGTTTAAGGTAGTTTTAGAAGTTTGTGATAGTTAACAGTTTGTATAACTGTCACCATTGTAATGCAACTACAAAAGAGACTTCGGAGAACCATTTGGGGTTCTCAATTTGGAATTCAGAAGTAAAAGTTTTATGTGTAATGTTTCTATATTTTTGGAGATTAAATAAAGATTTTCAAGGTGATTCCAAGAAGTATTTGAGCTTGATGTGTGTTCTTGTTCATTGTAAGCCATTTATTGTTCTTTCTTCTCTAAAAAAAGTAATGAAACAACTGGTTGTTTGAATAGTACATATTTACTGAACTTATAGTACTTGTAATCATTAAATTAAATAATCTTAATAGGCGCTCCTTTTTTCTGTTAATATGTTTCCCTGTCTTTCATATTTTTCTGCTAAGGTCTGAGACAAAATACTCTACATTAAGTATTCTTTTGTTCTGGGCCTTTTATCATTTCTTTCCATCACCATGATACAACCTTTGAATCATTTTCATTACCAGTGAGGCCATCTTGGAAAGTTTTTTTATCCCAGAAAGTTCCCTTCACATTACCTATGAAAGGCACTTCTAAACTACAATAATGGGAGATTAAATAAAATTCACTATCTTTTTGTATGGATGTCCTAGGCACTGACCTCTACTTAGCCAAGGGTTGTCTCTAGGGTTACAACAATATGTCTGGATGGGTCTTCTCCAAGATTTCCATTGAATTTAGGAATATCAGAAGGAAAATTGGTAGGAATAATAAGGCACAAGGAAAATGTGCAATGGGATCATTGGTAAGCCTAGTCAAATTTGGCAATTCGAGAGTCACCATGACTGACAACTACCTAGTAAGGTATGTTGGAAAATAACTTGGATAAGAAGGAACAACTTGAGCAACATGTATCAATGTCCCAGGATAAGGAGGATTTTGATAGCCAATATACACATAACCCTATTGTCTAGTTCTAGGATGACCTTGCAAAGGTTGGAACGATTGAGTTTGGACTTGTTGACTGTAAGGAATTTGAGGGATATTGTTGGGATAGGGTCCCTTGGGGTCAATTTTGTAATAGTTTTTTTTTTTTTTGTAAAGTCTCTACAATTTTTGGAGCAGAGTGTGAAGGTCATTAGGAGTAAAGGGGATTTAGGAAGGTCAAAGCCCCTTATTTTTTTGGAATATAAGTTGTTTTATGAACCACCCATGGTTCGCAGACCATGGCATTGTAATGAAATATGCTATAAAATAAGTCATCAAAGATATCTATCCATTGAAGATCTATGTATGGGCAAGTGATCTAATTCATAAGAGTTTGTTTTCTGTACTTAGGTGAAGGGGAAGGTCCCTATAGCTATGTGTGCGAAGACCTTGTAAGTTCGCAGCTAAGTGTGTAGGCCCCTATAGTTGTGTGTGTAGGGAAGAAAGAGTCTGTAATAGAAGATATGAACATAATAAAGACTACTTTGGAGCAATATTTGTGTATCTGTGTGTTTATGTTTACTTCTGCATTTACTGTGAATTAGATCTTTCTATTGTAATTATCATAAGAAACCCTTAATAGATGTGGCAAAGTGGTAGATCTGTTAGTTTACTTGATGGTATGAATGTTTAAAGCAATCAACCCAGAGTTATAATTTTTTATCTATAAGTTATTGTAATTCTCGAATTTTAAGGATTAGGGTTCGCGGAGGTCTAAATAAATCCATAGAAGTATAGAAACCCATCACACAGACCTCTGGATGCATAAATCTAGTTCTGTCATCCCCCAATACTACCTCAGGTGAGACTATAGCCTGCGCTATGTAGGATGTTGGTGAAAGGGCCGATAGTGTAGGGTTTTTTTGGTTGGCGTAGCTAACTCTAAATTTAGGTTCAAACCCCCTCAAGCTAGCTGAGTGATTGGCTTACCCTCTCTAACACCAGCATGGGAACTAGTAAGGTTGTTGAAGGTGAAGCAACGTAGACCACAACAATGACAACATCAACGACAAAAAAGAAGAAGCAAGCATAGAAAGCTTCCATGAAAGACAAGGCAACAACAAATGAAAATTCTGCATAGCAGAAAGAAGATGTTGTGAGGGAGAAAGAAGCAACCAAAGAATGAGTCTTTTCCAAAGAGATCGGCATGGCCAAGGAGAAGATTGTCACTATGTCACAGGCCACCATTGACCTCGGTGAGTTAGACACAGAGCGCACAAATTTGGAGGAAGAGATAGAAGGAGAAGAGGAAGGGGGCACAGGCTTGGAGTCCCCCTTCATCGTCAAGAAGAGGCAAAAGAGGAGTTATACAAGGTCACCCAAAAAGTATAAGTCTGAAAACTCGGTGAGCGCAACGCCTTTGGTCCTCATGGAGGGGGACCTAGATGAGATTGGTGATGTGGCTTGCGATGCAATAATGAATCTTTGGGGACACATTGAAGAACAGTACCACCAAACGCTAGATAAAGTGTAGCAGGGCCTATGGGAATTGCAAGTCCAAACAGGTATCATTCAAGCAAGCATGTGACAAGTCGGCCTCAAGCAAGAAAGCCTAAAACAAGTGAGCGGGTTTTCCTTAACAACAAAACTCACTGTGGACCTCCACAAGTGTAGTTACCAGAGGGGTCCATGTGCGTCAATGTAGCATAAGGTAGGGAACACCTTTTACACATAAAGGATTTGAGTTTGAATCTGGTGGTGCTTCTTATTCAAACACTGCACGAGATGCATCAAGGGGTGTCAGATGTGCTCAGAGTTTGGGAGAAATGCACACTGTTGATCATCAATGAAGTCAAAACCTGTTGGGTGTGGAGCCTGATTATCTTCTTTATTTAGAGGTATTGCCACATTGGACCCTAGTTTGTAATGGGGCAACTGCAACCTTTGGGAGTGCCCCCCCCCCCCCCCCCCTTGACGGGGGGATCGGAGGAAGCACCCCTAAAGCTAAAAATAGATGTAAAATTGCCTTGTAAAATGATTTAATTTCGTAGTCAATCTGGGCCATTCATTAGACGGAGATCTGACGATAGAAGTTATGTTTAATTTAGGGCTTCTTTCCCAAGAAGGCAACCCCTCGCTATCTATGAGGGAATTGTATTGTGTCTATGTAGATTTGTATTCTGAGTGAGAAAGAGAGAGGAGATTGTGTGAGAGTGAAGAGGGAATTATAGGGGATATGTTGTAGGTTGTATCTCTTCAGTTTGCTAGATAATATAAAAGGAAGGACTAGCTGTTTCTCCCTGGACGTAGACCAAACTGGGTGAACCATGTATATATGTGTCTCTCTTATTTTATGTGTTTTCTATGTTTATATTTATGTAATATTTTATGTGTTCCATTGTGTTGTAATATATAATTATCTAACAAAACCAATAATCAACAAATGTTTGAGGAAAAGATGCAGGCCCTCAAGGAAAGGGAGGAAGTAATGGCGTGAAGTCAACAGTTGGAACAAGAAATTGCACATGCCTGCAGTGAGCTTACCGAGCTCCAGATTCTAGCATAAATGGCCCCTGCAGAGAAGATTCAAAAGCTGGTTTCCGCAGTCAAGGAGTCGAAGGATGAAAATGGAAAAGTTAGATTTGAGCTACAACTACAAATCTCTGAGTTCCAACTCAAGCTACAACCAACCACTCCTCCAAAAGTCAAAGAGTAGCATGAGGCTGCTATTAAATGAGATATGGCTACCTTAGAAGCTACAGTCAAAGGATGCACTTAGTTGTTCAAACAAGCCATGGAATTGTGGACCTCGCTATAGGAGGATCCAACTCTACAGAAGATTGAAACTGATATCCGAGAAAAGCATAGGCAGTTTGATGAGAAAAGGTCTACAACACGAACCTTGGCACCATTGCAAAGGTTCACAAGGTTATAGGAGGGCAATCTCATCTAGAGTGAGATTAATGAGTTGCGTCACAAGGAAGCCATTATATCTTCAAGGATGCAGCCTTGGGTGGATGAAGAAAGTCAATTAACTCTATCTATGCAGAGAAAGCTGAAAGAAATGCAACAGACACAAAGAATCATGGGCCTTGCAGTAGAAGGCCCAACAACAGAAAAATTGGTTAAGGAAGTCTGTTAAGCCGCTACGCAGGGGACAATAGACCTGCAAGTGTTGAACATTTAATTTAGTGAGTTGTAGGTGAAGATAGAGGCACCACCAGCAGAGTGACTCGAGGACGAGTCACAACTTTGTGTTGGGGGCCTGTTGGGATAGGGTCCCCTGCGGTCAAATTTGTAATAGTTACTGTTATATTTGTAAAGTCTCTGCATTTTGACGAGAGGAGCGTAAAGGTCATTAGGAGTAAAAGGGGCTTTAGGAAGGAAAAAGTCCCTTAATTTGTTGGAAGATAAGTTGTTTTATGACCACCCATGGTTTGCGGACCATGGTATTGTAATGTATGATGCTATAAAAAGAAGTAATAGAGAGTCATAGGAGATATATATCTATTGAAGATCTATGTATGGGAAAGTGATTTAAGTCATAAGAGTTTATTTTCTATACATCGGCGAAGGCGAAGGCTCCAGTAGTTGTGTGCACAGAGACCTTGGTATGTTCACAACTGAGTGTGTGGGCCACTATAGTTGTGTGCACAGGGAAGAAAGAGTTTGTAATAGAAGATCTGAACATAATAAAGACTATTTTGGAGAAATATCTATGTATATTTGTATTTATGTTTACTTCTGCATTTACTGTGAATTCGCTCTATCTATTGCAATTATCATAAGAAACACTTAATAGATTCAAGAAAGTGGTAATTTGTTAGTTTACTTGATTGTATTAATGTTCAAGGAATTAGCACATAGTTAGAATTAGTTATTTGTAAGTTATTGCAATTCCATCATTTTAAGGATTAGGGATCGCGAAGGTCTAAATAAATCCCTAGAAGTACAGGAACCCATCACACAGACCTCTGGATGCAGAAACCTGGTTCTGTCATCCCCTAATACTACCTTAGGTGAGACTGCAACCTGCACTACACGTGTTGTTGTTGAAAGGGTCGGCAATGTAGGGTTTTGTTGTTTGGGGCAGCTAACTCTAAACTTGGGTCCAGACCCCCTCAAGCTGACCGAGTGATTGGTTGAACCCCTCTGACGTCGGTGTGGGAACTAGTAAGGTTGTTGAAGGTGAAGCAACGTAGATCAAAACAACGACAACAACAATGACATAAAAGAAGAAGGAAGCATAGAAAGCTTCCACAAAAGAGAAGTCAACAACAAAAGAAAAGGCCACACAACAAAAACAAGTTGCTGCAAGGGAGAAAGAAGCAACCAAAGAACGAGTCTCTACCAAAGAGATCGGCGTGGCCAAGGAGAATATTGCCACTACAGGCCACCATTGACCTCAGTAAGTTAGACACAGAGTGAAAAAATTTGGAGAAAGAGACAAAGGGAGAAGAGGAAGGGGACGCAAGCTTGGATTCCCCCTTCATTGTCAAGAAGAGGTAAAAGATGAGTTCTACAATGCCACACAAGAAGCAGACGTCAAACAAATCAGTGAGCGTGACACCTTTGGTCCTCACAAAGGGGGACTTAGATGATATTGGTGGTGTGGTATGCGATGCAATGATGAATCTTTGGGGACACATCGAAGAAGAATACCACCAAACACTAGATAAAGTGCAGCAAGGCCTGTGGGAATTTTAGGTCCAAAAATGTATCATTTAAGCAAGTGTGGGATAGTAAAGCCTAAAGAAAGAGAGCCTGAAACAAGCGAGTGGGTCAGCCTTAGTAGCAGAACTCACCGCGAACCTCTGCACAGTGCAGTTACCAAGGGGTCCCTATGCGTCGATGCAGCATAACGTTAGCCACACCTCTTACACATGAAGGATTTGAGTCTGAATCTAGTGACTCTTCCTATTCAGACATTGCATGAGATGCATCAAGGGGTGTCAGATGACTTAGAATTTGGGAACAATGCACACTATTGATCATCAATGAAGTAAAAACCAATAATCAGTTAATGTTTGAGGAAAAGGTGTAGGCCCTCAAGGAAAGGGAGGTATTAATGGTGCGAAGTCAGTAGTTGGAAACAAAAACCATCCAGGCCTATAGTGAGCTTCCTAGTTTCAGATTCCAACAGAAACGACCCTTCTAGAGAATATCCATAAGAGAGATTATGCAGTCAAGGAGTTGAAGGAGGAAATTGGAAAAGTTAGATTTGAGCTACAGTTGTGAATCTCTGAGCTCTAACTCAAGCTACAACCAGCCACTCCTCCAGAAGTCAGAGTCCAACGTGAGGATGTTATTAAAGGAGAAATGGATACCTTAGAAGTTGTAGTCAAAGGATGCACTCACTTGTTCGAACAAGCCATGGAATTGTGGGCCTCGCTGTAGGAGGATCCAACTTTTTAGAATATTGAAGTTGATATCTGAGAAAAGAGGAAGTTCGATGAGATAAGGTCTACAATGCGAACCTTGGTACCAATGCAAAGGTTCACAAAATTACAGGAGGGAAAGCTCATCCAGAACGAGATCAATGAGTTGCATCATAAGGAAGCCATTATATCTTGAAGGATGCAACCCTGGGGGGGATGAAGAAAGTCAGTTAACTCTATCTATGCAGAGCAAGTTGAAAGCAATGCAGTAGACATAGAGAACCATAGGCCTTGTAGTCGAAGGCCCAACAATAGAAAAATTGGTTGAGGAAGTCTGTCAGGCCACTGCACAGGGGAAAACAAATCTACAAGTGTTTAAGATTGAATTTAGTGACTTGAAGGTGAAAATCGAGGTGCCACTAGTAGAGTGATTCGAGGACAAGTCATGAATTTTTGTTAGGGGTCTGCTGGGACAAGGTCCCGTGGGGCAAATTTTGTAATAGTTTTTGTTATTTTTATAAAGTCTCCGCATTTTGAGGAGTAGAGCACGAAGGTCATTAAGAGTAAAAGGAGCTTTAGGAAGTTCAAAGCTCCTTAGTTTGTTCAAATATAAGTTATTTTATGACCCGCCCATGGTTCATTGACCATGGTATTGTAATGAAAGATGCTATAAAAAGAAGTCATAAAGAGTCATAGGAGATATCTATCCATTGAAGATCTATGTATGGGCAAGTGATGTAAGTTAGAAGAGTCTATTTTCTATACTTAGGGAAAGTGGAATGCTATTGAAATTGTGTGCATGGAGACCTTGTTAACTTTGCATCTGAGTGCGCGGGCCCCTGCAGCTATGCGCGTGGGGAAGAAAGAGTTTGTAATAGAAGATCTGAACATGATAAATACTATTTTGGAGCAATATATGTGTATCTGTTTGCTTATGTTTACTTCTACATTTACTATGAATTTACTTTGTATATTGTAATTATCATAAGAAACACTTAATAGATGAGTGAAAGTGGTAGATCTATTAGTTTACTTGATGGTATGAATGTTTAAAAAAATCGGCCAGAGTTAGAATATGTTATCTGTAAGTTATTTTAATTCCTACATTTTAAGGATTAGGGTTCGTGAAGGTCTGAATAAATCCATAGAAGTACAAAAACAAATCACACAGACCTCTAGATGCAAAAACCTGGTTCTTTCATCCCCCAATACTGCCTCAGGTGAGACTGCAACCTGCGATACGTGGTTTATTGCCAAAAGGGTCGGCAATGTAGGGTTTTTTTGGTTGGCGTAGCTAACTCTGAACCTGGGTCGAGACCCCCTCAAGCCAATAGATACCTTTTTATGATGGATATGGTTGCCCCATGGGATTATGCATCATACCAACAAAAGGTGGATTCAGTTGTCGTTGTGCCTGTGCCATACCATACACATTCTGACTTTAGGAATGTCTTGTCCAAATTATTGTGATTGTAAGTAATCTTGAAGATGTTGAGTATACATAGGTTTTGATGTGCCAAATACTGGCAGGATGGGTTGAAAGAAATATATAACATATAAAGGTTGGCTCATGTTCATTTGATTTTGGATGGGTTGAGTCATGGGTTTCCATGTTGAGAAGCTAAAGGTGAATCCACAAATAAACTAGGTTGAATAGGGAAAGTAGGTTTCCAAATGCTAACATTCATTCCTAAATAAGGAGAATTCGTTTGAGGTTGAGCACTAATTTTAGGAGATTAAAATTAACCTATAACAAGTTTCCCCCTTACCGAAAGAGGAGGGTAATATAAAGGCAATTTCCCTCCAAGTGGAGGGTTCCCAATAGGAGATGATTGGGTTCTCATAAATAACCATATCCACTAACATAAGGACCAACCTATTGCTGAACTGTAGGTCTAGATGGAGGAAGAGGAGTAGGCTGTGTAGCGGTTATTAAATAAGTTTCAGATGGAATTGGAGATGTATATGTGATGGGAGATGTCCATGGACTAGTTGTTGCACCAAAGAATGTACCAGACAAGGATTACTAACCAGGTGGGATGGACGGGCCACCATATAAATGTGCCTCTAATGTGGTCACAAACATGGATGAGGTTACAACTTGGATTGTCTTAGCCATGGTAGAAGATATAGATTGGGAAACCAAATATGACTCAGTCATGGTTAGTCCCAAAGATGATTTCCAAGAAAAACTCAGAGGTAAGTTGAAAGGAAAAGAATCATATAATGGAGGTTGAAATGGAGTATGAGGAGATGAAAAAGGATGGGCCTGATAAAGATGAGTCCCTGCTCTAATTAGAGATTAGGTTTGAGTCTCTTCCTATGGAATCTCTTCGATACTCACAAGACTAGGTGGAAGGGGTTCACTGGCAGGTCTAAGATATATAGTTTGAGATTGTGTTTGAGAGAATGGAAGAGAATGAGAAGGTCCTAAAGTAACTGATATAGATGACTGAGGTACCTCAAGTTGTATAACTTCGGTTTTAGTTGTCTCTAACTCAGGGAATTTAGGTTTAATAACCTCAGGTAAAGAGATTTCAGGTGATTCAATATCAACTGTGTGAGATCCACCAACCAATGGAGAGGTGATATTGGGCTTTGTACTCATAGGAAAAGATGATTATTGTGGATCTATCTCAGAGGGAAGACCAAAAGTAATAGTCCTTGAAGTACTAGATTTGATAGTCTCTTTTTTCTTATGCTTCTAACGAAGGCCATGAGTTTCCTCTAGAGGAAGAGGAGGATTATTTTGCATTCTACGTGAATGATGGGGTAAAGGGTCTTGTTCTTCCATGGTGTATTAATAATTTTTTAACAATTAACACAAAAAATCAATCAAAGAGGGTAAACTAGGCATAAATGTTTACAAAGCAACTATGAACTACAATATACAACCCTGGAGAACCAAGGATTTACATACAGGCAGGAAATCTCCCCGAATGTTGTGTTTGGTGTATCATAGTGTACAAGGTGGTCGACTCGGTTGCCTATGGTAAGGATAGAAACCTATGGTGGACTTCCAAAATATACTCGACGGTATGTGGAAGTACAGTCTGTGTTAGTGTTGTCTAATGAATAACCATACGATGAGATCATTCTCATATTAAATTCATGTGTGGAGCATCGTCCAATATACCCAGAGGTATGTGGAGAATGACCCAATACACTTACGTATTTGGAATGGGATATCACCCTCGGAATGAAACACTGGTAAAAATGAGGGCTCCTATGTTTAAAGACATTAGAACACGTATCTAGCCTAGACCTCTAGATGTTTGTGTTAATATTACGAATGTTCCTTAGGTTGATTCAATAAATTTTAAAGTTTATCTTGATTTAATTTTCAGTTTTCAGGGCTCACCAAGAATTTCACCTGAATATCCTAAAATGAAAACTAGCATGATAAAATTAATATTTTCATTTCAATGAAAATCTATATATGGTGTTGTCCCTTAAGAAACCAATTTCCTGACTGTGGAGAAATTGCGCTTAAGACATTAAATTTTATTATGCATGCCACTTATTTGTATAATGTATCTTCATGTGAAGGACCTAAAGGACCTGAATTTTAACACTTAATATTTAGCTGATATGAAAATCTCAAAATGCCATGTGATGCTGGATATAAATGTTGTGTGAAGAATATCTTGAGAAATTAAAGATGATATGTTATGTTTGAAAGAAACTATTATCTGTAACTTAGAAGAAATATAGGGGAAAGAGCTTTAAATATGGAGCGCTCTTTTAAGGAATTTTAACTTTATTCACATAAGTAAACAAAGACCTGTAGCTTCATTACCATATTTAAAGAGAGGAAAAAACATAATGACACATAACAGAGAAATTACAAAATCATACCCAAGACTGTATGGAAAACTCCTAGTTCTTTCATTAATCATTAGTCTATTAATTACACAATAGCATAGCCTTCAGGTTCTTCAAAATTTGGACCCTTTTTCTATAATTTTCCCTCTTTTTATACATCATGAGACAATTGGTAACTACCAAAACTGTCAAGTTGCTTAACTACTTTCTAACTGTCCAAAGTAAAAGTCATTACAGAATATTACATTAGAGGGTAAAAGACACATTTTTCTCAAGAAATAAAATAACATGAAGTAACAGAAATTAAAGTATGATTGGTGATTGTTGTTCATTGTTTGAATATGTGGCTTGAGTAGATGGTCCATAAGGTACATTTGACTTTGGTGCTTCCTCCAATTTGTCAAGTGCTATTCTGCAAGCTGTAATCCTACTATAAGTAGGCTTATCTGTAAACAGAGTCTTCACCATCCATAGAAGCTTAAAAGCTTTTGTCACACAGAATGAGTCGAGGTTGCGGACAAGATCGACCTTCCTAGTATCTAAAGATATCTAGTGACAAGCAAGCCAATCAAAAACTATCTTTCTCTAAATATGCAATTAAAAACAAAGGCATACAAGTGTTTTAGGCCTACCTTGGGTCTAATGCAAGTTTGTGGAAGCCTCGCTCCCTCGCTCCAAATGAGCTTCCTTGAAGTGTAATTCTGCAAACACAAATAAGAAAACAAATTAAATAGCACCTAAAAAGCCAATATCATAAAACATATTCATCATAATGATTAAGGAGATTATGAAACAAACCACATAAGACAATTTGTTGAGAAAAATGGATCTGATTGTATTAATTCAAATGAAAGAAGAACTTTACAACTTGTGCCTTGATGCTGTACAAGCTCCTCCCAGACTCCGACAAGAAGTCTCCTCTACTTTGACAAGTTTCACTCACTTCCTAATGAAACCAAAAGGTATGTGATCTCTCCTATCAAGTTTAACTAGGAAGTCCCAATTCCATCAGCATTTACCCTCAAAATGTTCAGCTTCTAACCTCTCCAGCAACTAACCCAATGCCTTAATTTATAGTGCAATCGAGGGAAGTTACTAGGTCCTCCTTCAAAGGGATAAAGCCCTCCTTCAAAGGGATAGCTCCTCCTATCAAGGGATTAGCTCCTTCTCTTTTGGGATGCATGAACCACCTTGGAGCGTACAATCCACATCAAAATTCCTTCTACAAACATCTAGAATTAACCCAAAGTGAGTTTTTTAGAATAAACTTGGCCTTTTTTATTTTTACAGGGGTACGCACCCACCCCTTTACAAACAGAGCATGCAGATACGTAGGTAATATGAACAAAGAGTGCGGGCCCGCAGGCAAAAGTGAGAGAAAGTGCGGAACCAGAGTTTTATTGATTTTCAATGTCTTTCTCTCATTTGCAAAGCTTGACATGAAGAGCTAAGGTCTGAGACTTACTTAGGAGGCCGATATAAGTGATGATAGACCCATATTGACTGCAAATAGTCATGGTGACAATATTTTTGTGTAACAGTAGGATGATAGAATATTGACCATGATATTGGGTGTTGTTTAGCATTCACCTAGGATTTGGTTGTTCCCAACACTAGAAACCTTTTAGGGACACCTCATTACCATCGAACCCAAATAGCTTATTATGTTTGAGCAATGGAGTAAAACATAAAACTGAGACAGGATAAGTGAAGGTGGATTAATGAGCCATGTACCTAAAGAAAAAACACCCAGATAATTGGTGGTTACAACATTTGATGACCCATGTAATCTGGTAGATGGGTTATTTTTATATGGACATTACAAAGGCGACAAAAAAGGTAAACAATTTTTTTATTATTATAATGGAGTCAGATTTTATTTCATGTATATGGGCATACTACTATAAGACCTAGTAAGGCATCTATACCCTTGGGTAATTACCAATAAAGTATGGGTTAGACATAGGTGATAGGGGAGATGTCGAATTAACAGTAACCTAGGTAAAAAAATTGAGGGTGGTAAGGGCTAGAGTAAGTCGGGTTGTCTCACTTAGCAATGAACCCCAAGTCAAGATTAGGGGGGAATTGTTAGGTAAAATTGATTCGAGGTTTGACTCAAGGTTGACCTGGTTAAATAACAGTGGTTTGGACACATGTTATAGTGTGCCCATGGCATTATTGTCTATGGTATTGCATGTAATGGAGCCTATAAAATGCTGAGAGAACTTCATTGTAATGTAGGCCTGAGAGTTGAGCGGTGAAGGCTCACTTGGCCATGTTTATTACCTTATGTTCTTATTACTTTATCTTCTCCACATTTATTACCTTATGTTCTTATTACTTTATCTTCTCCATGTTGATTACCTTATGTTCTTCGCCTACAGTGAACCTTTATACAGCTTGAGTGCGCCTAATGGTTAAGAGCATGTGTTCCCTCCTAAAGAGGTCAGAGGTTCAAAACTAGAGGGGGGTAGAGTATGTATGCCTTTGTAGACTTAGTAGTCAAATCGTTGCGCAGAGGTGGGTCCCTTGTCCCACAAATAAGGGGGTCTCATACACGAATTTTGTGTTTGGCTTGGCTGTGACCTTAAAAATGGATATTATTATTACATTATTATTATCATCACAATTACAACAATTCAGTAAATTTGATACCCTAACATTCGATAAAGAAACTTTGAACTTAATCATTCTAAGGATGTCAACGTCAACTATGGGTGTGAAGAATACCTTGATTGCACCTATTGATTAATTTGAGGAGACTCCAACACTCTTCATGTTCTAGTGTTATGGCATATTTATTTTAGCAATTTCCTATAGAACTTGTTATACACGAACTCAAGTGTAATTACTTGATTTGAACTGTCCACTGAGATGCTTTGACATGGTCAGATAATATTGTGGAGATACCCTCACAATTCCATAGAACAAGCTTGGACTTCCTAATTCTAACAATGTCATCTTCAACTATGGAGGTGAAGAATACCTTGACTGCACCTCTCTATTAATTTGAAACAACACCAACACTCATGATGTTCCACCTTTATGGAATTTTTAAAGTTATTTCTTAGACATCATATTAGACGCCAACTAAGCGTAATCATTTGAACTCTCCACTAATATGCTTTGACATTGTGGGGTAAACTTTACACAGATCCACTTAATTCCGATAGTTACATGCTTTGTTTTTTCAATCAGTACTATATTGTAGAAGTACCACACCGTAACTCGTTAACATCAATACACGGTTTGTTTATTATTATTTTTTATTTGTGTCACCCTATATTTCTATGTGTGCATGTGATAGTCATATTACAAACCCAATAGAACCCCATATTAGTTGTATCATAGCCACACTGTAACCTAGCTCCGTGTCATTGACCCCTATAAGTCCTATTAGTTGACATCATGGTATGTTCTCCCCCCTTTTTTGATCACTCTTAATGGAGGCCATTTCCATAAGCATCTACCAGTGTCTCCCCATGAGTTGAAAATAATTAGCTTACCAATGGACATTAAATGAGTGGGAGTTGTATATGCCCACCATTGAATTTTGGAATGTTAGTTATCCAACGGTGAGCATATACAACCCCACTCATTTAACGCCCATTGGCAGATTGTATATTTGTTTCCCTCGGCATAAGATACTGCTCAACTCTCACGCCCCGAAATGAGACATACTAGAATAGTGCAATGGACTGTAGCATTGGCCATTATAGACCAGCATTATCCTATCGTCAGCAACAAAGTGATACCTTAATGTCACGCTTGTCACACACAAGATATTTCAAACCCTAACGTTAAATAGTTCAATATCAATTTCATGTTATTTTACAAAATATGTGATACTCATATAAGCATTATGAATTAAGACAATGATTACTTTGGTATGAGATTTAATACATATATTAAACATACCCATTATGCATTAAGATAATGAGATGATGATTCACCTATTACTTTATTTTTTCTATAAAAATATTATTCTATTTTCATAAAATAAATTCCCTATCTATTTCAACTTAGCGTGGATATAGTATTGCAACTTTTTTTTTTTTTTTTTTCCATCCATGCATGGGATTGAAAGCTAAAATAGTATGCTTGGTCTAATAATCAAATAAACTGATGTGATTTCAACCTTCAGTCTCTTCTCTGATGTTACGGAAAATTTAATAATTATTTTCTTTGAAAATGAAACGATGGTGGTTTTGATGCATTTGGGCCGGGTGGTTGATGGTGTGTCCCCGTTCAATCACTTTGGGGCTGCATAAACATGACATTATTGTCGTGAAACAAATGTTTAGATGATAAATGATAGCATAATGTATTTTTTTTTTTTCAGAAGAAAAACCATATTTTTTATATTGATGAAATATAAATTTACATATAGAGGTTATGATGGTATAAACCCAAAGTGCCACAAATCCAAGAAGGATTCAATACTGTTGGGAACATATTAAAAACCAGATCATTGCAGATCATTGCATGCTGTAGGATTGATCCATAATAGCAGAAAGGTGCAGAAACATTACAAGGTGAATGGATGATCAAAAAGTCCCAAAAAGTAGGGCTTAATACTGAAAAGGAAAGCCTGTTCAGCCCAGAAAATCAAGGTAAGCCTTGATGCTGAGCAAAAGAGAAGACATAAGCCTACGGGAGCAGTTGAAGATGGATTCATTCCTCCACTTCCATATGGACCAACAAACCATGATAAACATAGAGCGCCGAGAGACTGACTGATCACTCCACCAAAAAAAACCGCCCTGTACAGAGGAAAAACCAAAGTGAGGAAAATCCAAGGAGATAAAGAGTTCATACAAGATTTGTTGTGAAGCAGGACATTGAAAGAACATATGGAAATTTGACTCTTCAGTGGACAGACACAAAGCGCATCGTCCCGGACCCTACCAACCCTTCTTCTGTAGCACCTCCCATGTGAGATTTCTGTTCCGGAAAAGGAGCCACGAAAAGAGAATCATCTTGAGAGGACAAGCAACTTTCCATAGTGAGTAAGGGAAAATCTGTTGGTTTGAGAACTCAGGCCCTAAAGATAGGGTAGCATATAAATCCTTTACACAAACAGGAGATGGAGCATGTGGCAGATTCCAGGTGAGTACATCCTTTGACCCCGAGCGTCGAATTGCTAGTCCTTGTAATTCATACCGAACAAAACTCCACAACGACCGAATGTGAGGAGGCAAAAAGAGATATGCTTCATCCTTCCAAACCGGAGATGTGTAAGACCAAGATTTTATCAATTTATCCCATGTGAAGATGCCTCTCGAGTGAAAGAAAGAAACCAGAGCTGGTGGCAGAGGAGATGTCATACCATCTTTGATTAAATCAAAGCCAATGAGAATACTTGATCCTGAAAAGATCTTCCATCGAAAGTTTTCCATAATAAAAGACTGGTTTTTACGAAGACTGAGCCAGATTGCGTATCCTCTTTTGATCCCCAGAGAGTTCCTTCTATACCAGTATTCAATACTTTTACCTTTTAGATATTTTCTGTTGATAAACATGCTCGATGGTCCATTGCCATAAATACCCCTGAGGAGAGATTTGCAGAGGAGGGCATTTCCAAACGTCCACATGTTCAGCAAGCCCCAACCTCCTGATTTTCTCGACTTTGTTATTGAATTCATCTTTACCAGGTGAAATTTAGATTGGTAGGATTTCCCTCCCCAAAGAGAATTTGCTGCTAATGTGCTCATTTTTTTTATAATAGGAGCAGGGAGAAAAAGGAGATGCGCCTAGTAGATCGCGAGCTGAGATAAAACTGCCTGTACTAAAATGAATCGGCCCGCCAAGGAGAGAAGCCTCAATTCCCATCCGGAGATTCTTTTGTAAAAACGGTCCAAGAGCCAAGACCAGTCCCCTTTTTTGTTTCTTGACGGCTTTAGGGAGAAACCCAGGTATTTAATTCCATTTCCAGTCGACACAGCTTCAATGCCTATCAGAGAGGCAATCCATGTGACAAGCTCTGTATCAGTCTCGTTATGGTATAATTTAGACTTATCCTTGTTAATACAGATGCCTGAAGCAGACTGAAACTTGATAAGGATGCTGTAAAGACATTGCCACGAGGCTTTGCAGAGCATAGCAAAGATGAGAATATCATCCACAAAGAGATTGTGGGATAAGAAAAAGTCCTTGCAAAGCTTGATCGGCCTATATCTTAGCTCGGAAGCTGCTTTGTTGAGTTGTATGCTTAATGTATTCATAACTAGAATGAAGAGCAGCGGAGAGAGGGGACAGCCCTGACGGAGACCCCTCTCTGCTTTGAAAAAGGGGGATGGAATGCTGTTGATGATAACCAAGAAGTTTACATTTTCAACGCATGCCATGATCCATTCAATACCTTTCGATCTTAACCCAATTTTCGCCAACAAGATTCTGAGGAGACCCCAGTCCACACAGTCGAAGGCGTTTTTCAGGTCAATCTTTAAAATGGCCACCTTGATGTTGTTTGATCGAGGAGAGAAGAGACTTTCCTAAGTCAGAGCCACATCATCCCATATATTCTGATCCTTTAAAAAAGCATGTTGATCTCTGGTAATGAAGAGGTTAAACACAGGCTTCATCCTTTCCGCTATGACTTTGGTGATAATTTTGAACAGAGAATTACAGAGAGCGATTGGTCTGTAATCCTGAAAAGATACAGAATTTTGCTTTTTAGGAATGAGAGCAATAAGAGTGGAAGATAGAGCAGAGTGAATATTTCCCGACATGCCCGAAGCCTCCACCATTCTCAACAGGTCCTGTTTGAACATATCATAGAAATGCAAAAAGAATTCGATGGGCCAGTCATCGGGGCCAGGGATCTTGTCCTTTTTAGATGCTTTAATGGCGGCAAGGAGCTCTTCTTCTGTGACTGGTTTGATAAAATTTTCATGTGAGGGCTCATCGAACATTTCAGGCATTAAATATGCAGCCCATAACATATCACTTGCATTACTTTGATTCCTTTTGTACTGCTTCTGAAAAAACCGAGCGGCTTCGTTTGAGATATCCTCCTGGGAAAAGAGAAAGCCATTGTTTCCATACTCAATCTTCCATATCGAATTTCTCCTCCTTCTAGCATTTGCGAAATTGTGAAAAAATTTAGTGTTACGATCCCCTTCCTTAAGCCACAGTGCTCTGCTTTTTAGCCTCCAAGATGCTTCTTCTCTGAGGAGGAGCATGTGCTTCCTTTTTTCCAGGGCCCTGATGAGGTTCTTTTTTTCGAAAGACATATTATGGAAGGAGGAAGATATAATGGCTTCCAGTTCCTTTTGGATGTTTAAGAGATCTTCTTTATCTTGATTAATTTTTTGTGATTGCCATTCTTTTGCTGTCTTTTTAAGTCTTTGGATCTTTTCCCGAAAGGTAGAGAAAAGCGCCGAAGCCGACACCTTCATTCCCATCCATTTGTTTGTGATTACATTATTGAAGGATTTGTCCTCCAAAAAGATCCTGTTGAATTTAAAATAGTATTCCCTTCTGTATTGAAATTCTCTCCATTCGAGGGTGATGGGCCTATGGTCGGAGGAGAACTCGTTAGCAATGGAAGAGAATGACATGCCCCATTTTTTGATCACACTAACTTTTATAAGAAAGCGATCGATCCTTTTGGCAATATAAGCCTGCCCCGTTCTACCGTTTTCCCATGTAGGCTTCAATTGTTCAGGCTTTACATCCACTAAGTTCCTGCTGAGTAATCCCGTTCTGAGCTTGTCGGACAGAAAGTCTCTCTTCCTGCAATTGCCCCAACACTCGTCAGGACTGAGAGTCACATTGAGTTCCCCAGCTCACAGCAGAGAGTCAATGTCTAGAATTTCTGAAGCAAACAACCTCTTCCAAAAGGGAGATCTGTTCCTACATGGAGCATAGACATTTAGAAGATTTAACATGAAAGCATGACCTCTGACCAATGCCGAAATCATAATCCTGGCACAACATTTGAAAGATTTTGCTTTTATCCATGCAGGATTCCAAAGAACAGCTAAACCGCCTGATAAACCATTCACCTCAGTAGTGACCATAAAAAACAAGAAAACATTTTCTTGAAGAAAGCTATAGACACCCTGCTGGAATGCATAGTTTCTTGAATGAAAACAATTTTTGGACGGGCTTGTAATAAAAAAAATTTAAGCGCCAGGAAGTTTTGGGGAGCGCCCAGACCCCTGATGTTCATCGAGATTAGAAAGGTCATCTTCAAGACTCTCCAGCCATGCTCTCTCTAAGAGGTTGTGGGGCAGCAGAGTCCAGAATAGGCACTTCCACAAGTGATAGATTAGTAATACCAAAATCAGTGGCAATCGATCTACCCCTGAAGTGTCGGATGTCACCCTTTTTTTTCTTCCTGACGGTAATGTTCTTGGCAGAATTTGGACTGATGGAGAGATGGAGGGGCCGGGATGGTTTGTGAATGGTGAGAGGTTCAAACTCTATAGGGTTCCTTTGAATGAAAAGGTCGATGTCACTCTCGAGATTATTAATAGGGGAATCAGATGGAGAGTTGAAAGGGGCTGGTGCGTGAGCCGGTTCTTTACCTTTTGAGGGTCCTTTCGGGAGATGAGGCGGGGAGCGGGCAGGGGAAGAAGGGGAAAAAGAAATCTGAATAGTGTGAGAGCCGATCGCGAAATCCCTTTGATTCATGACAGGAAGGGAGGGGACAGAATTTTCCACGAAGGGTTCAGGAATAGAAGAGATGTAAGCCACTTCATAAGGATGGATGGGAGAGACACGAGGAGATGCATTAGCTCTGGAGGGATCCTCGACTTGATAGAAGGGGTGGTAGTCCTGAATGCCAAGATCCTTGGAGAGAGAATCCGGACCCCGATTCCATCCCTTTAAGAAGGGAGACTTCTTAGGCCTTCGGTTGATGTGGAGTTTGCAGTTCTTAATGAGATGCCCTGTTCTGTGGCATCGTGAGCATCGAAAGGGGATGCCCCAAAAATATAATCTATGAGGACCCATGCAATCCTTTTGTCTCGTTCACCCCTGCACCATGGATCAACATAAATGAACTTCCCGATCGAGTTTCCTATTTTTGAGAGGGTCTCTGTTGACCATAATTCCAGGGGCAAGTTCGGCAGCTTGACCGAGATCATACAATTTGATGGAGTGTTTTTTATAGGATCGAAACCCATATACCACTTAGACAAAGATAGGAAACTTCTACCTACTACCCATGGTTTGCAAAGAATGGTCTCCAGATCCGACACTTTGAGGAAGTGAAATGAGAACCAGTCCTTCATAAGGCGCGAAATAATAGGGGTGTAGCCTATTAGTGGGTGCCACTTATCCGCCAACCAATTCCTCATTTCTGTCTCCTTCATATGCGGGAAATTCCATTTCCCGATTAGAGCTAACTTTTGCAAACTGTCTATTCTTTTCGCAAAGGAGACACTATTAACAGAGACCTCCTTCGGAGGTGGGCCCATTTTAATGGGATGGCTGTGTTTGTTGTAAGGCTTTTCATGTGCTGGAAGGTCTTCTTTGCTACTGCGTGGCCCACGAGGCGACAAATGGGATCTGACCCCGTCCACGATAGGAGACTGAGTGGCATTACAAGATAATAACATGTCCTCCACGGTGGCATGCCAGCTGTTAGGGGCTCCATGAGCCCGTTCTGCTTCAATAGTGGCATTTATGAGGGCCTGGGTGGATGTAGAGTCATCTCCATCCGACATGATGGAGGATGATGACAACCGAAGGCTCCAGAAGGGTCAAAATCGTTGATCGTGAAAAACAAATCCCGAAGAAGAATTTGACAGTCACAAAATACCTGGATGGAAGGTCTGTACTGACAGAAGAGAGAGGGATGGTACAGAAAAGGGAGCTAAAAAAGATATGTCGCCAGAGACATAGATACGATCAGAGAAGGTTCAGAAAAAACTATTATATTTTCGAGGAAAGGAGGATAAAAAAGGACACTAAGGTACTTGGAATTGTTTTCTTTGCCATTACTTGTGATCTATGATTAATTGCATTAAGTATAACAAATATTATGGTAATTGGAAACCTTTCTGGCTATTACTTGCAATTATGTTAACTGCATTAATAAAAAGAAATAGGTTATTATTTAGATATAAAATTAAGTAATGGTTTGGAAAATCATTATCAACTAGAGATTATTAAAAGGAAATTTTAATATAATATAGTTCACACAACTCGGACTTAGAAATATTAATTTTAGGAAATCCATTATCAACTCGAGGTTATTAGAAAGAAACTTTAATACAATATAGTTTACATCACTACAAACAAATAGGTTAGTATTTAGATATAAAACTAAGTAATGGTTTGGAAATTCATTATGGACGAGAGGTTATTAAAAGGAAATTTTAATATAATATAGTTCACACATCTCCGACTTAGAAATATCAATTTTAGGAAATCCATTATCAACTCTAGGTTATTAGAAAAGAAACCTTAATATAATATAGTTTACATCACTACATTTTAGAAATAATATTTTTTACAAATATTATTTTTTAGGGAAGTGTTAGAAAATTAAAATAAATTTTTTATTTTATTGTAAATTTTGTTATTAAATAATAATATTATTTATTATTATTCTATAAACAAATTTATATCAATCATAACGTATGAAAACTAAAAAGAAGAAGAAAAAGTGGTTGTTATAATATTTACATCACAGCTCCACAAAAAGGTGGACTTACCACATTTATTAATTAATGTAATGATGATACTATTCACCTGAATAGTAGGTCCTCCCCAAGAAAGTGGTGAGTGGGGGCATGTGGATATAAACCCCGCCCCAAGATTCATCCCATCGCACCTCATTTTCACTTCAGTGTCTTTTCCATGCGTAACGACGCTCCCTGCTGTCATTCTTCTCAGCGAGCTTGCTTTGCTTACATTCCAAGTTCAAGTTTTCTATATCCTTGGCGTTTACTTCTTGTCCGAGAATCCTCTTTCCGAATACCCATCCGCTCACCCGGTTAGCCTACCAGGCAATACAGTACGTACACTATGCCATTTCACGTTCTGCTTTATCAGTTCGTTGAGGGTAAGGGTTCGTATGGTGAACGATTGTCCCTTCACCTGACCACTTAGCTATCCAGTCTCATGTCTCCGCTGGAAAGGATCCATCATTTGGCCTCTGAGAACGCCGTGGTGGTTTTCAGCATAAGTTCCTGCTGCATGTGCCATGTTGTCAAGAGGCTATTCTTTGGGCTCGGAGTTAATCCTACAGTCTACGAACTGGATGAGGAGCACGGCGGCAAGGAGATCGAGAAGGCTCTGCTCAGGCTGCTGTGTGGAAGCCCATCCGTCCCGGCTGTCTTTGTGGGGGGGAAGCTCGTGGGAGGACTGGACCGCCTAATGGCCTCTCATATAAATGGCTCTCTTGTTCCTCTCTTGAAGGAAGCTGGAGCGTTGTGGCTCTGAGCTCTATTTCACTAGTCTGCGGGCATTTTCCGTTTTTTGTGTGTAGTGTCTCATGTTTATATATGTAAACAAAAGTAACGCTGTATATTTTTCTTGGCACCCTGCAGCTGCAAGTTTCTGCTTTGTAGAGCATTTTGTGTTTCAGTACAAAGTTTTCTCTGTGTAAAAGTTTTTTCCGAATAGGTGATATAATTTATGGTAAATATTGAACTTTAGTTTTTTAAAATGTAATTTTTTCCATGTATAAATGAATATAGCACTTTGAAAAATTTCTGAAACACTTTATTTGTGTGAATTAAATCGCTGAAATTTAAAATTCCAAAAATTCCCTACCTCAAAATCAGCAATGTCTAACGAAAACATTAATTAGAGAACTTTTTTAATTCCCAAGGACCTAAACAAGACATTTTTCTCCTCATTTTTCACTGTTTATCATAGGCTGCAGCAACAACTGAAATTTGTTTACAATGGTTATACATAATGTTTTTATTCCACACAAACGAAGATTGTACATGGTGTCCTTTCCTTATTTTCCGTGGAGGTTACTATCTTGATGTAGCTGTTTTTAGAAGTTTTGTCGGCGTTTCTCAACATGTTGAGTGGATATGTAGGACAGTGAAAGTTGTACATTTATTTGGTATAATGTCGACAACATCGCACACTGGCCTTGTCTTAACAAGACATGCAAATAACATAAAGGGGGTTGTTTAGAGAGGCCAGACAATTTATTTTTGTCAGAATTTAGTAATAAAATTTAAAAAAATCTAATTTATAGAATGTTTAATCTAATTTTTAGAGTGTTTAGATCATTTTTTTAATGATGAAAATGGTTTAGTATTATAAAGAAAAACACCATTTTTCCAAAATTTGACTTAATAAAGTCTTAAAAGAATTTCTATTATTTTCTCAGCAAAATTACCTTTTTAAACTACTCTCATAAAATGTAACACAACCGAATGGAATAAGAAGGCTTGATTCTAATATACATTAAAAGAATTTCCACTATTTTCCCAGCCAAATGATAACCCCCTTAGACTACTCTCATAAAATATAACATAACGGAATGGAGCTTGATTCTAATATACATTTAATAGAGTGGCATCTGTGCTGGTATATTTTGGACTTGACTATCTCCAAGTTTTATGTAATAATAGGATTTATGCAATGGCAGGTTGTTTGCTTTTTGATATTGGTGTAAAAGAACCCTTACAGTCAGTAGTGCCCGATATATAATGCGTACTGGTGCATGTGATTATTGAAATGGGGTATCATCAGCAGCGCACTGGTTTTTAGTATGGAAAATCGTTACAAGGTTTAGAGCAGAAATTTACCTCAGAATACCTGGGTATGCTTTCAGGCTTAAAGGGTACAGAATATAATGAAACATATCATAAAACGACCCTATAAAAGTGGGCTTATGGTACATTGCTGATGCCTTATTCCAACTGTGAAGAGTCTTGTGTTTTTAATTTTATGGATTTTTTTGCGAAATTTGGCAAGCTCAATCATAAATTTGCATTATTTAATCTACAGAATGGCAGTACCCATAAATAAATACACAAATAAATACTGAAAGTAATGCATTAAATGCTTCACTGACAGTCCGCTGACATCAATTCTCCGTTGCTTCATGCACGTAGCCCATTCACTCGGTGCACAGGTAGCGTTGTGGACATGTAACAGCATAAAAATCCAATTCAAACTGATGCAGTTTCTCGGCAAGAGCTAACGATCATAACATTGTGCATTAAATGCCAGGCTACATGTACCTTCAATAGCCCAATAACACATGCTATTATTTTTTATTTATCTAATCAACGTAATAACACATGTGATTATTTTTTATTTATCTAATCACAGCACACTGGCTTAGCGAGGGTACATGTAGCCAGGCATTTAATGCCCAATGGTATACTCATTAGCTCTTGCCTAGTTTTTCAACCTGTTATTCAATAAAGTCTGGTCTTCATTGTACAAAAGTCTCCATTATTCTGTACAGTCAAAAGCATTATTCAATGTAGACAAGTGTCCATTATTCTGTACAGTCAAGCAATTACATATGTACAGAACATTAATTATATTGCACAGTGAAAAGCAATCATGTGACCAATTTGAACAGTAAAAACAGGCGCATCGCTAACTTCACTGATTTTTCACCAGCAAATCGGCGTTTCGTTGTTTCCCTCTGCGCACTGGCAAAGTTCGTTGATAATTAAATGCTTGAGCTGTAGCCCACCCTCCAAAGCATTAAGGACAGCCTCTCCGAAAGGTCAGACGTGATTATTAACACTTTTGTGAACATCTTCGTCCTGAGCTATTTTATTAATATTTTTTGACGAGGAAAAATCATTATAATCATTTACATCGTTTCTCCTTCAGGGTTATAAGATTTATAAAATGTTATTAAGTATTAATAAAAAGTTTGAGTACGAGATGCCAAGGTTCTTAGCAATGGCGAAAGATAGGTATTTCAGTTAAATATGGATGGTTTTTAATTCTATCAAACCAATAGATTATCTCTTTACACACAAAATAATAAGATTGATTTCACTGAGAATTCTACGGTATTATCTTTCCAATGGTCATCTTATGTATGTGAAGTGCAATTGAATTCCACGTGACGAGGGAAGAGTTGATTGATCTGATATCGTGGAGCAATCTCCTCCGCAAAAACCATTATAATACTTGGTCGCAACCTATTCTTCATATTGTAATGAAGTGGTACCTTTATACCAGTGTTATCTTTGAGGCAAATGTTTGTCACATGAATCACAGGTCTAATCTTATCTATCCTCCACTCGTCTTTACCAAATGACCTCGACTACACATGCATCTTTGTCATCCACCTCCTTTGGTTGAATATTGGACATCACACCTACAAAAATAACCCATCATATCATTCATCTAAATCTGGTTTAAATTAAAATGATTAATAACTATACTTGGATTCAACAACTTACCAATCTAATTTTATTTTAATTTTTGTCTAATAAAAAAAATAATAACTAAAATTTAATAAAGAGATATAAAAATAATAACAATGCAAAACCGAGTGTAATACTTATTACATCATGTCCACCTCCAAAAAAATAAGCAAAAGAAAAAGCACTATGAATGGAAGCTAAAATCTCATATGGTTAGATGTAATTCGATATCTTATTCTTGGGTTAATAGATAGACTCTCCATTCATGCTCATTACACCATGTCCACCCTTAAAAATAAGTAAAAGCATTATGAATGGAATCTAAACCATGAATGGAAGCTAAAATTAATGCAAATCCCATATTTTATGGGTTAATAGATATACTTTCTATTACCAACATGTGTTACTTCAATTGAATTTATATTTTAAAAGAAAAATATTTGATAATAAATAAACATTTTAATATCTTTTAATAAATAGATATTTTTAATATAAAATAATTACTAAATCATAGCATATTATTGATACATAAGAATTTAACTATTTTAATAAACATGTTTTTTTAGAATAGAGTTTCTAGATTATTAATACTTATAAGGCTTATTTTATCCTAATATGTAAGAAATGTTATAATATTCTCTTAAATATTTTGATTTGGTCAAATTACATAAAAATAAATAAAATATGAAAAGGTTAATAATTATAATTATTAATAAAAGACTTTTGATCCCTTCAATTATATAAAAAATAGAATAAAATAAAATACAAAAAAGAATTATAATTACTAATTAAACTAGTCTAGATCCATGTCTTGATCTACAAAGCATGGAGAGGGGTCTACAAAATGTTTGATCCTTCTGCGCACTCGGTAGATCTAGAGATAGATTTAGAGTGGTAATATATATTAATAGTAGTATATAGCATTAAGATAAATAATAAGGATGATAAGAAATTCTAAAAATTGTTTTAACTTTGAGTTAAAATTAGTAAAGATCCTTAAAGCTTTATTATAAAGAGTTAAATATATCTTTTTCAAATTGAATTTAAATTGATGGTAAAAAGAAAAAATCATCGCAACTATCCATTCATGATAATATTAAAATTATTATTACATTTGAATTTAAAATAATTAAGTGTCATAAAAAAATGAGATAAAATAAAGTCTAGATAACAATGGAGGTGGTCAACCGTAATTTAAAACATCAAATAAAATTGTTAAAATAATAATCACCTATCATTAGTTTCATAGCGAAAAGTAAGCGGACAATTCCCAAAAAGGGGTGAAAGAGTCATGTCATTTTGTGACAACAAGAATATTGAAAATAAAAAACACTTTTTGCTAAAGTGTCCTCACTACCATCACAATTTTAAAATATTTGTCAAAATACAAAATTTTCTAACCAAGTCATTAAAGATATAATAATCTTGAAACAACTTTTACAAGATATTTTAAACATAAAAATAAAATCTTCAAAACATATAAAACTTCTGTTGGACATAGTGTTGTCATTGATGACAACCAACATCATTGATATCAAAGGGTAAGTCAAATGAAAAAGTAATGTCATTGATGTAAGTCAAAGGAAGCAACATGATAGTCTAATGCCTTGATAAGCCCACATAAAATATGTCAAAATGGGTCAAAGTGTATTGAGCTTATGTTGAAGTTATTATACTCAACTAAATATACAAATGATATGGTTGGATATTCCTTTCCAATAATTTTCTAATCGTATAGCACACTTGGTTAAACACTTCCTCGATGAGGAGATATGTCAGCTAGAAGTTGGTAGTAGCAATAGGGGAAAAACACCAAATTGTTAAATATGATGTATATTTGCATAAGGTCTATCACTTTGACGACAATCAACAGCAGTTGGTGCATGAACTTGCACAACGGTTAACCAATTTATTGTTTGAGAATCTCTTAGTGAATCTGACCATTGAAAAACACAAGAACGATGGATAGAATGATAATGTGTGTGAAGGATAATGAAATTCATGTTCCCCACTTCCTTCAATGCAAAAATGGCACATGGAAGTTGTTAGTCCAACCCCATGTTTAGATCCAACGTCGCCCCCCTGGCATAGGTGATAGTGATGAGGCGCTCCTGACATGGAAACTAAGGTGGAAGATCAAGATTAGAAGATGGTTGGGCAGGTGACAGACACATGGTGGCTCATAACTAGCTAAAGGATGATGATGTAAGCACAATGAGATAGTAGGCAATGGTGATGTGTCAGCCCAACATGATGGCACACGCTATGTTGAAATGGAAATTTTGGTTAGCTATTAGGGGTGAATCTTGGTGACACGTGGCACCACTAAGAGAGTGACATGGTTGTTGTGATGTTATGATGACGTCAACATGAGGGTGACTATTGACCCCTAGGTCTAGGTCACATGGCATCATTCCATGAAACTTTTGAAGGTTAGCCATTTACCTAAACTAGACCCCCACACCTACATAAATATATGAGCATATGGTTGAGGTGATAAGAAAATCAAATGAACATGAGAAATAAGCATAAGCTTCACCTTCTTCGTATTTTAAAGGTGGTTCAGCTGTGGTTTCTCATGGTCTTTTCAAGACCTTCTTTATTGTGGTTCTTTATTGTGAAGGTTGATCAGAAATGATTTGATTGTCACAGACACGTATGACATGGATCGTCCATGTGGTTTGATTAGAATAATTTTTTGTTAACTCCTTGGTATGTGTATGACTTGACTTAATATGATTGGTGTAGATATGACTTGGCGCCATGTGTGGTTTCATCAATGGTTATGACCTGACACTTTCCATGTGGTATGATTGTCACATATATGTATATGACTAGTTGTTTCTAGTTTGGTTTGATTGGCACAAACATATAGCTTGGCTCATTCATTTGATTTGAATCACACAAACATATGACTTGGATTTCCAGTATGATTTTATTTTTGTATATGAATGACTTGGCTTCTCCGTTTAGGTTATTTCATGTAGACACATGACTTGGCTCTCAATTTGATTGGCATAGACAAATATATAACTTGGCTCGTCTTGGTGGTTTGATTTGTGTAGAATCATATATGAATTCGCTTGTCTAATTGGTTTTCTTAGCACAACACAAATATATGATCTAGCTCTCTGTTTATTTTGGTGGAGACATATATGGATTGGCTTGTATGTATGGTTAGATTGGGGCAAATGTATAACCTAGTGATTGATATAAATTGGCAAATAATACTACATGCTTCCTCTTGATTGACATATGAATATAACCTAGCTAGCATGATAAGCATGACTGGTGTATGACATGGATATCTGAGGTATGCGACAACGTTAATATTTGTAAACAAGCTCATTCAAATTGATGAATTTTGTCATTCAAATTGGAAAGGAATTTGTAATATTATTTAAGGAATTTGAACAAGGATTGTGGTAGCATAATTGGCGAAGCATCTTATGAAACCGAGGGACATCAATGGTTCTAGTTCAGTTTGGTAGGTTGAATTTTTTTATTTTTTTCCCACTATGGTGCATTTTGTCAAATAGTTAAGAAAACCATAGGTATGTATTTTTGTTGAATGACTACCAAAAAGTGCAATTTATAGAACAATTAATCTTTATAATGTTTTTGTGGGCTAATTTGAAGGAAAATTGAATTTTGAAGAAATGATTATCGCTGGAATTTATTTGTAATTTAAAAGAGGGGAGTTGCAAATAAGTTTTTAGAACAGGAGGTTATGGTTATTGTTAATATGAACTTATGAATAGGTTTATGAGATGATGAAGCTGTAGAAGATTCATGATTAAAAGACAATTTGATTTGGTTATGATTTAAGCTTATGGATCCAATTTGAAATATTTTGAATGTTGGTTCACAATAGTTTGAAGAAATAGGTTGGTGCCTCAATGAAGGTTGGTTCCTCCATTAGGTTGAATCCTACTACAAGTTGGTGCTTGCATTTCATGAAGGTTGGTCTCCAGCAGGTTGGTGTCTACAAATTTATTTTTGGGGGTTGGTGCCCAAGGAAAATTTTAAGGATAGAAATTTATCTTGAAGTTTAGAAAACTTGGCAAATTCTACTAATCCCTAATATGAAACTTGTAATATTTTTTTTGGATATTTTTGTACAAATATTCAAATTTATATCATATAGTCTATATATAATTTTTTGGCGATTTTTGTGGTAAAATAATTTTATGTTATAGAATTTGGGCGAACCCTTTTAAGAAAAAAATATAAATTAACGATTTTTTTTGGAAAAAGCACATAAAACTAGCCCACTTGCGAATATTATCCCCTAAAATTTTCCCTTTGGGTGCATCTAATGGGTTGGTGCCTTCAAATCTATGTAATCAAAACTGAGTAAGATAAAAATAATTTCTCTTTCCTGCACGAGTTTCCATGTACATCTCATGTTCTCTTCTGATGATGTGATTATGTTATTTAATGATGCATGATTATATATGTGGTTTTAATTGATTACTAAATTGCTTAAATTGATGAAAATTGGTCATTACACAGATTCACCCCTCCCGTATAATTGTTGTTCTAACAATTAGTGTCAGACAGGGTTCCTTCAATAATGGTTAATAAATGGAAGGTTGACCACAGGGAAGATGGCTTCTATCATATCATCTAGAAAGTCTCCTAAGTTTGATGGAACAAACTGTGGCTTTTGGAGGACTCATATGGAAACATACATCATGTCCCTAGATATGGATGTTTGGGTGGTTGTTGAGAACATGTTGAGAATGACTACCAATTACTTATTTTCCCTCCCTCTGTTACATATGGTAAAGTTCTCTAGACAACAAGTGAAATAGCTAAACATTCCATCTTGAATGGCTTATTAGGTATTGAATGTGTCAAAGTAATGCATTGTTAGTCATCCCATGATCTATGGAAGACGCTTAAAACCTTTTATGAGGGCGGAAAGAAAGTGAAGGAGGCCAAGCTACAAAATTATAGAGGTTAGTTTGAAGGTTTAAAAATGGAAGAGGATGAGAATATTGCTTCATAGGGTATACTATATTGTTAACTCTGTTAGGTTCCTATACTAATAGGTGTCATAATTTATGATTGACTTTGTTTAACTCTGTAATATGATACCAGAAATATGGGTCATCGAGAAACTGAGAGAAAACGTGATCAATAGAAAGAAAGCCTTGGTATTAAAACTTACTTCGAATCAAAGTCGAAAACCATCAACCAGCAAATCTGGGGCAAATTACATTTCCTCAACCGAGCATGTGTGCGCAACTATGACCTCTCTCCTCGGGTCTTCAAACGCCTTCGCCTTACAACTCAAAGTTCTTTTGGATTAAAAGAACTGTCCTCAGACAGGCGGCCCAGTAGGCTTCCATATTAATCAAAAAAGCAGAAATACACAAAGCTTATTACAATACGAGATCTCAAAGTTCTCTGTCAAGCGATGCCTTGAACTTCTGCCGATCTCTCATTTTATAGACTTTATAGCGAATCTAAGCTTAGCTAAGACATGACACAAAAGTAGAAATAATTGAGGGTCTTGTCGGTATTTCTTTCACCGACGATGTCTACTCAATCTTTCTAGTACAATAATTTAGCTACAACATGTGACCATATTATCGCATTGCTAGCTAAAAATTCTACTAGGGTCCCATCGGACTTCTATCAGAATCATAGTCATTATCATGATCGGAAGAATCATGTGTTGGTTCGTACTCATTGAGTATCTTTTGGTAGTTGCGTTCTATCAGTCGGTTGTATTCTTTATCGATATTTGCTGCTGGGTCCTGAGCATCTGTCAAATCTTCTGAAAAAGTAGATGTCGTTGCTTTTCGTTTAGCATCTGCGTCTAACATTATTGTCCTCCTGGATGCTGCTTTTGAAGATTCTCCTTTTTCCGTATTTGTCTTTATCCCGTGGAGGCTCGATTGCTGAGGCATGTACATGGCTTCTTGTTTCTCCCACTTGTTAAGAAAAGGTAAAGCGCTGATCCCGATGTCTAGAAAAGAATCTTCAAAGACATTTCTTACTGTGGGTGATCTTTGCACTGCCAATTTGATGCCATTTAGGAGTTCCCATTTAAAAATTTGAAACATATTAGTGGAACTTTTGATTGCATATGAAGCCCATTGTCTGCAATTGTTACTCACAAAATCTTTGTGTTGCCAGCCTAATTCGAAAATCATTGATGTGCATATTCTTTTTGAAATCATCAAACTTATTATATGGATGACATTGTTATTCCAATTAGGTGAAATAACACTGGTAGTTACCAAAGCCTTTTGATTAACCACAAATTTTAGTACTTTGGGTTCTCCTTGTAAATCATCCATTTTTTTAAGAATCTGTAGTTTTTCTGCCAGCTTTAAATTTCCAAATTCATGGAACCAACAAGCATGCTACTTAATCATTTCTTCATTGCTGCTTGTTTCGATTTCTCTTATCCTTTCATGGCTGAAAACCTGTGCAAATGGATTGGGATCAATACTTTCTCTTAATCTGAGGCTGTGAAAATCCCAAGGGGATGAGAATGTTCTGAGATATTGCATCGTCCGTTGTATGCATTGAGATATCCTGGTAGTTGGATTTTTTCTGCAGAAGCACTCTTTTATCTCCCAGTCAGCAAATCCTTCAAATATCTCATATTGAGGAAAAGAATCATTTGTTGCATAATTCTCATCAAACCTTTGTAAGAAAGAGGCTTCCAATTCTTCAAAAATGTCGGGAATTCTTAAAGATAAAATAAATTTTCCTAATTTAGGCTTTATAGGAATCTCTTCAAGATCTAAGAGCTTTGCTTTTTTGAAAATGCTAAGAGAAAAATCCACGCCTCCAATAAGTTGATAAAAATTCAAAACTTTGAGGGTCCAGATCATTTTGTCACTGTATTCGCTAGACCATAGATCAGATAAACTTCTAAAAAAGATTTTCACCTTCATATTAGGCAAAGGATATATCTTTACCAGTGTATCATCTAGGCCCAGAGAAGTACCTATATTCTTGGATTGCCATGCTTGGCATTTTCGTATCCAAGTATTTCTCCTTAGTATCATTCATACAACCCTTTTGATTTGTGCTGCAAGGTGGCTTGCATGTCTTTAAATAGTCTGAATCTAGCAACGAATGTCGAAAAACTATCGTCCTGTGGACCTTTAGCTGGAATGGTAAAGCATGAACCTATACAGGTCATGAATGCTTTATTCATATCCCTGGTTAATGAATCTGTTAAAAAATTTGAATTACCTGGGATCCACTCAACTTCAAAATCGAACTATTGGAACCAAATCTGCCAAGCCAAAATTCTTCCTTTCGCAATTTGTCCTGAGATTTTGGTAGATAGAAAATATTGAAAATTCTTAGAGTCTGTGCGTATTAAGAATTTTACAGGAGTCAGATATAATTCAAATATTTGTATCGCATTAAATATAGCCAATGTTTCTTTTTCTGCTATGAAGTAATTCTTTTGGCTAGGTGTAAATTCTCTTGAAGCATAAGCACATAGTTTTTCTTCAAATTCTCCTTCATCTGTTTCTCTTTGTTCTAGAAGAACAACTGCCCAAAAATCTAAAGAAGCATCAGTTTGAAGAATAAGAAAACCATCATGTGGTGGCTGAAGCTTTGGTAGGTGCTGACATTCTACTTTCAATTGTTGCACTGTTATTGTTGCTTCCTGTGACCATCCCTGCTTGAGATGTTTCCTTATTGGCTTTGTTTTCTTTGTCAGATTTGGAATATATTTGTGAAGATAATTCAAAACTCCTAAGAACCTTTGAATCGTCTTGGTATCCTTCAGTTCATCTAGAAATTATGTCAATTTGGTTAATACATGTGGTTGCATTTGAATTTCACCATTGACTACATTAATTCCCAGAAAATCTATGCTGTCTTGGAATAAAGACATCTTTCTTTCTGACAAGACTATACCATGCTGCTAGACTTCTTTTAAAAATATTTCTAAATGCTCTAAATGAGTTTTCATATCTGGACTATGGATGAGGATGTCATCAACATATGTGGCAATAAAATCATACTTATTAAAAATAAAATCCATTCGTATCTGGAAGAATGCAGGGGCGTTTTTCAAAGCAAAGGGGACAACCTTCCATTGGTAAAATATGGCTGGGCATATAAAAGCAGTTTTATATCTGTCCTCTGGCTGTATTTGGATCTGATAATACCCAGACTTCATATCAAATTTATTGAATACTTTGCTATGCTGAATTTTTTGCATGATAGTTTCTGGCCTTGGCAATGGATAGTTAAATCTTTGAGTGATGGCATTGAGGGGTTTATAGTTTATCACCATTCTAGGTTTACTCCTAACTATCTCTGAATGATTTCTTACCAGAAACGCTGAGCAAGAGTAATGGGACTCACTAGGCTCTATGAGCTGCATCTGCAGTAGCTCTTTAATCTGTATTTTTATTTCCTGCTCATCTGAGGGAGTACAGGGAATTAATTTTCCTTTGACTCCATTGTCGTGCAAGGTTATGATCCCCTGCATCGGACTTTCTATTTCCCAAAACTATTGTGGGTTCTCTGAGCAACTCTTTAGAAGTCTTTTTCTGATATCATCTTGTTCTGTAGACCAGTTGGGATCTACGCATGCCAATTGTTTTGTTTTCGATTCTACTCTTGCTTCATAGATCTGCAGGACTTCCTGCCACTCATCAGAATCTCTTAATGGCTTTCTAGCTCCTACTCGTTTCTGGCTATTTTCATATCTTGCTTCTGAATTTGCAATAAACAGTCTAGGAACATAAATAGCTTTTTTCTTCAAATTAATAATCAACTTATCCTGGCTGATTGTTATTGGAAACACATAATTTAAAAATGGCATACCCAACATTAAACTAGCTGAGGGATCAAAGTGTTGTATTGGAGAGATCTTGATAATACTCCCCCAACTTTCAAAGAGATATTGTGTACATAGTGAGTTAAACTCACTGATGCTCCAATGGTTTCTGAAACCAAGATGTTTTGCAGTGGTTTCCACAGAGATTTAAATAAAGATGGTCGAGCCAAATTATTAGATCCACCGGTATCAATGAATGCATCAACTGACATCCATTCATTTTTTACCTGAACTTGTACCGGGATGTAAATAAGGCTATTTGTTTTGACTGTATTTTTTAACAAAGTGTGTTCTTGTGTCTTTGAAATCTCTGGTTGTGGTATGCTAGTAGAAGTTGTTGTTCTCTTTTGGAATGGACAAAAATCATTTATTTCTGGCAAAGGTAGCACATGGTGCTTACCTTGTTTTACTGATAATGATACTGCACTTGCAGATTCATCATCTGAGTCATCTGTTGTTTCACTGGTGACTTCAGTGTCAGTGTCACTGTCTTCCTCACTGTAGTGGTGTTCTTCTGAAAAATCTTCATCAGAACATGAGGGACAAATATTCATTTTCTGAACATTTTCTTCGTCTTCTGCATCCGATACTTCAGTTAAAATATATACATCTGAAATATCATCCTCTGAATCTACAATTGACCAATCGTCTTGAAATTCTTCTATGTCTATACATGCTTTGAGTTTACTAGATGAATTCTGTGGGCACTTTTTTGCAAAATGACCTTCTTTTTTAAAAATGAAACAACAATTGTTGTTTCTGGGCCTTGATCTTTTCTTCAAAAACTTAAATTTATGAAACGACTTTTTTGGGTTAGAGACTCTCTTGGGCTTGAATCTACCATAACTTTTTGTTTTCTTTTTCCTGCTAAATGGTGTCCATGGTAGCATTCTTTTGCAGACATCTGAGCTGGGTGTGATGTCATGCACTTTCTTTTGCCAACATAAGTATTTAACTTTTTCTGTAACTCTAAACAGAAGATCAACCCAATATATTTGATCTATAATTTTATTCTGGACTTCTAGATCCTTCATGACGAGGTCCTCCTAGGTTTCCTGGTAATTTTGACAAAAATGAAATTTTTTGAGCCACGTCGTTTGAGAGGTTAGCTTTGAAGACTTTAGCCATGAAGTCTTTACTGAATTGATCAAAATATTTTAGATCTTTCAATTCCATTCTATTTAGATCTGCTATCAGTTTCTTTCTCTCATCAAAGGGTTCTGGTACGAACTGTGTTTTTAATAACAATTCTAATGTGGACAGTCCACTTCCATGATGGCTCTTCTTTTAGCTTCGGATGGTCCCATCCACTAATCATAGACTATTCCAGCCATGTGTTTTTCTGCTAGGACCATGATAGATACATTATATAATCTTGTTGTGACCTGCATTTGATAGAGGGCTCCTATCCAGATCCCGATCGATTCTCCAAGATTTGAAGAATTATCTAGATCTAATAAGCAGCCACTTGAATTAGCAACATACAAGTCTTCTTAAACACGAGGATATTTACTAGCTTCTTTCAAAATATGTGCCTTATTATGATTATGTATAGATGGAAAAATAAAATAAGGGAACTTAGAGGTAGCTTGCTCAAGGGTCATGACTTCTTTCTTTGACACAAACGGTTTATTAGTTTTATATGTCACTTGTTCATTGGTTAATTTTCCAGTGCCTTTAGAAGTACCCTCTCCTGAACTAGTTGTAGTTTCTTCTTATTTGGACTTTGCTTCTTCCTCTAGATCCAAAAAATTGGGCGTACTCATATCCCTGTGAAACTTAGGAATTTCCTTGGCCTTCTTCTTTTGTCTCCGCCTTCTTCTTTCTTCCTTTTCTAGCTTCTTTAACTACTGCTCATCATAGAGTAGTTTGAGATTAACATTTATCAGATCAGTTTGTTTACCTATATCATCTAGAACATCTTCTGCGTGAGTTCACCAAGTAGTTAGATAGTTTCCTATCTGGTAAACTTGGTCCATATCATTCAGATTCTGAGATTTTTCTTCTAGCAATGGAGCACAGTCAGCTCTGGTAGGTAGCTATCTAGTATTGGATGAAGAAGTACTAAATTTTGTTTTAGGTGGCTATTTTCCTCCCTTTACAAATCTTCGATTTGCATACTAAAATTATTATACAGGTGGTGTGGTATAGACATATGTTCTAAACATTTTATTTACAGGAAAGAATGGTTTCTCTTCTGGTATATACAACTGGTTTGTAGTCAATGACGTACTGGTGGAAGAGCTAGCTTCTTCTGGTATGGGCATATGATGATAAAAGGATCTTCTTCCACTAACAGGTTGTTCACTTTCTGAGATTGCTGGTAGTACATGTTTTTCTGGCATGACTATTGGTCGTGGTATTTTGGGTTTGTTAGGAATGATTCTCACACAACCATCTGACACAAACATTCTTTTTAGCAGACTACTTGAGTTATCTGTTGCTGCCAGGGATTTATACTGGATGTACCAGTCATTGGGAAAAGCTTCTTTATCATAATGAACACCTTCTACCTGTGCATTGTTGATTCCTACAACAACACAATCTCTCAACACTGGTTGTCTCAACTTAGGATGTACCATGTTTGTTAACTGAAAAGAGTTCTGAAATATAACCGATAAATATTCAGTGTCGTCTACCATTTCGAGAACTTGTACTCCTATCAGGGCTTTCCACCAATGTTTAAGGTGGATATCAGACAAACTAATAGCATAATCTGGGTAGATAGTGCCATGTTGACATCCCGAGGATACGTTTCAATGTATGGTCCCTATTCGGACATGTTCATATATATTGTGCCTGGTATCGAAAAGTTCAGCTATACAGGGAGTATTAAGGCCATGACGGAATAGCTTTGCTTTTTGCAAATGTTTTCCATATTCAAAAAATTAAAAAATATAAAAAATGTAAAGGGAGTATGCCCTAAAAGAAAAATCAAAGGGAAAAAAGAAGGAAAAAGGTCAAAAAAGGTTAAAAATGAACCCCAAAAAGAAAATACCATGAAAGTGTGCAAGCCCAAATGCCACTACCATTTACTTTTATGCATCATGATGATTGTGTGAAACTTGTTATTTATGTTGAAATCCATGGTAATCAAACAATTTAATCTTTATTATTCCATGTTTTGAATTTCATGTTTATAGATAGATGATAAATATCTTAGAAAACAATGTAATCTTGGTAGATAAGTAGATATGTAGAATGAATAAGATGAGCTCAACTGTTTAATCTGAGACTTTTGATGTAATAAGGATAGATTTAGATAGATTTCTATTGTAAAAGAAGAGAAAAAGTTTTGATAAGGGTTTGCCAAGTTAAGTGCACCCTAATAAAGAGTAGAAAAAATGGTAGGATGAGTAGGTGGTTAAGTAGAAGAATGGTTGTAGAATTGTGGTGATTATTAGATAAAAACATCTTGATTACCTTCATCATAAAAGTTCCAAGTATGCATAATAATTAGGCATGTATCAAATCCACAAAGTCAAATTGATTAACCTCCCTCAGTCATTACACTTTTCACTTAACTAATTTCCAAGAAAAGTCTTAATTACCTAAAACCTTAATTTAAAGGGGCTTAGAGCATTTCTCTGACTTCTGGAGGGACTGAGCCCTTGGGCCAGTAACTTAGAGGATCCAGGTACTGAAACTCCCTTACCAACATTCACCCCCTTCATAATTCATTCATTTCATCTAAAAATCCCTTTTCCTAAGGTGAAATGACCATTTTCCTAGGGAAAATAATTAACCCTACATGGAACCCCTTTTTTCACAAAAACCCATAAAAATGCATTTAGCCTAAGTTATAATGTTTTAATATGAAAAGTAAATAAAGTTAATATACATTATACTTAGTGCATTTATCTTTCCAACTTCATTTCATATTAATTGCTAACGCTATTTATTAACTCCCAAAAATAAACCTCTTCCTGTATGTTTTATTAAAACCCATATGTTAATATCCCACCCCAAGGTTTGAAACATAAATCTTATTAATAAATTAATTAAATAGAGTAATTAGTCAATCAATGATTAATTAAATCTATCCTTTCCAATCGATTCACCGTCAATGCCTTTAAGCCCCCCTAATCTACAGTTAATTAACCTTTCTGCTCATTAAAACCTTGTCGGGTCCCTCCATTAAAAACTTTGATCAGATCACATCGTCGACCACCATGCGATCTGACCCCTTCAGATCCGACGACTGATGCTCATATTCGGTGACCTCCTACCCACCCGATGTGAGCAGTTTCACTGTTCACCCTGCCACTATGTGGCACCCGATGAATGGCATTAGGTGACCTCCCCTCAAAATCGTCCATGACTCATAAGCGGTGTGATGACCCTTTCAATACCGCTTCCTTGCCATTCTAATAAACCACCCATTTCTTCATTTAATTGACTTTCACACCACATTTCAAAATTCTGCCCATTAAACCTTATAACATGAAAACCTGTGTTTTCATGGTTTTTGCTCGTTTCACAGTGTTAACCCATGAAGCCCTCCATCGCCACCTAGAAACCTCTGCGACTCAATTTCACCTCCAATTACGTCCAAGAATCCATTGTGACCTCTTTCCTAGTCATTCCTGTGCCAGAAGCCATCAAGCGCCCTTCATGAAGACCCGCATTCTCTTAAAAACCATTGAATTTTTTCAGGTTATCAAACTAAGATTAGAGCTTGGATAAATAGTTCTGATACTAGTCATAGAACTAGTTTATTCCAAGAATCAACAAAAAACCTCATTCAGAACTTTTGCTCAGAGGATGAACACAATTGTATAAGGAAACATAAAATAAGACAACCACACAAAGCATTGATAGTCAGAACAGAGCATCCAGACAGAGAATACAACTACAAGGCAGATGAATACAATAAGCATGGACTTAACCCATATCCACTACCTGATGCTAATATACACAAAAATAAAAGAATTTATTGTTGAAATAGACAGTAAAAACCTAAAATATACAATGAAGGTAATAGGACACAGTAAAGAATAGTCAAAGTGTATCAGGGTTAAAGAGTATCAGACTGAAGACCAAGTCAAGTAAATCAGCTAGCATGAAGATAAACAATAGGGAAGACAGTTACAAAACATTGCATACAAATTCATGTCAAAGTGAAGACATATGTAAAAGTAAAACAGTAAAAGTAGACTTAGATGTAGTAAATGTTAGATAGAGTTGAAAACACTTTCACCAGAAACAATGAAGTTTATCCAAAGTAAAAGTGAAAAACAATTAAAAGAAATTCAAGGTTGAGAGATGAAATCAGAGCAGAAATGGTATATTCTTCAGAAATTTCCTATTTAAGTCATAGTTGTGAAAAAACCATTGTGTCAAATCCAAGAAGTATGTTTAGAAACTAGAGGAGGTTTTTGTTCCTGACAATCCATTATTCAAAATCCTTTCTCACCTTTTACATAGCTATTACCAAAAGGGATATAAGTGCATGTCTTCACAGTCTATTTTTTGGACAGTGTAAAGTCCTATTTTAGACATCATTTGGCAAATAATATTTTGAACTGTTGGAGCTGCATTTCAGGAAGCTAAGAGAGGCTTATCTAAAAAGCATTCTTATCTACAATAACCACTTTCACTTTTTAAATATATAGCTCAGATTAAGATATACAAGGGTATCATTGGACCTTAAGTTTGCAGTATTTCTAGGGTAGACACACAAAGGAAGGAAGTAGTTAGTAGATGGGAGGCCACATCATCACTTAAGAGTTGCTATCAAATTCAAATTTCTCTTCTTTGTCACGATAAATCCATAAATATAGTGCCAAATAGATTTATTAGTTTTGAATGTCCTTTATTTAAGTTCTATTATTGTAAAATAGTTTGAGATATTTGTAAAACCAATCTTGATATTTTTTCAAGATATTTTAGTTTAGAATTTGTATAAATAATTCTTCATTTGAAGTATTTTGGGAAGAATAAAAAGCATTTCTATAGACTTTTTGTTTGGAGCTAAAGGAGTTGTTGTAATCAAGGTTGGACTGGTTTACTGGATTAAATAAAGCTGAGGACATTTCACTCGATTCATGTGCACTGTGGGAAACAAATAAGTATCACTTCTCTGAGTTTGATTACTATTTTTCTTTATGTTATGAAATATCATATGTGTTTCTCATAATTATTAAAAGAAATCAATGAGTAATATCATCAGAATTAGTTTAAGCACTCTCTGTTTTAACTGTTTGGTTATTTAATGTTTTCTACTAAATTGCTTAAGTTTGGGAATTCTTAGTTGCTCCCTTACTTCTGTAATTCATTATCTCTATTGGCCCCTAGTACATGATTCTTAATTTCCCTTGCTATTTTCCAAACCTCCCTTCTTCTTCTTAATCCCCATTAAGGATTCTTCATTGCCCTTGGCCCTAATTAAGATTTTCATCCATCGAAACCTTTAGATTTGTCCTTGTTGTGCTAGCTTCCCCTGTGAACTCTTACCTCGGTGATTAATCAAATCCTAATAAACCTTTCATACTTAACTCCATAACCCAATGGCCTAAATAATTGCTCTGCCCATCTGTATTCTTAATTTCACCACCCAATCAAAACAAAACACCCCTTGAACTTTCATAACTAGCCTAATATCCCATCAAACAAAGCTAAATTATAAAGAGAGAGCCCTTTCTTGACTTAGGTTGGCTAGAACCCGAGTCTAAAAGATTCTTTTGCCGTTACCTCGAAAATTTATTTCTTTAACCTTGAGAAAATTCTGAGTGATAACATAGTGGTGACCATACTGGGGAGAACTAACATTTTCTTGAGATTCATTTTACAGGTTTAGATCTGATCTATGATGGTGGATAGTGATCAGACACACAAAGGTTAAATCATCCACTTGGTGACTCCAACTCAATTTCACAATAAAGACTCCACTGGAGAAATGAACTTGAAAGAACTGTGTGAAAAGATCATGATTTTAACTTGGATTGTTATCCAACACATTATGTGCTTTCTCATTGATAAATTTTTCAATGTATATTGTATTTTAGAGAAGATTTTAGATCAATTTTTTTATTATTTTCCTTTAAAACTTGTAGATATAAAGTCTCCTTACATATTTGAACAACTTTCTTCTGAATCTAATGAAGATCATATTCTGATCAAAGAAGCTAAAACAATCAAGACTAATCATACAATCTTTGTACACATTCTTATACCTTATAAAGTTTCTGATAGATATAAGCCCCTTATGTTACCTACTACACTCCATGCTTTCTCTAATGATTATCACAACTATCTCCCTAGGTTTGCTGGACAAAATGGTATTACTGCCCAAAAACATATTCAAGCTTTTGAGAATTATCTTAGCTTATTTGAAGTAGATGAAGAAGATGTCAATATTAGGCTTTTTTCTCTTTCTTTGCAAGACAAATTCAAGAGTTGGTTCAAAACCCTTCTTGAGGAAAGCATCTCAAATCTCCAGTAGTTTCTTAACTTCTTCCTTGATAGATGGATAATCAAAGTCAATCTTCTTGTAATCATAGAAGAATATAATCAGTCAAAAAGACATCCAGATGAAATAATACAACAATTTTTAGACATATTTAATCAAATCTTTTATTCAATGTCATTAAATATAAGACCTCCCCTTGATTCAGCTCCTTTGCATTAGCTAAGAGCATTTGATGCAGAGATAGAATTTCAACTAAGAGAAAGAAACCCCTCAACATTGGAATAGATGCACAACATGGCACTAGATGTAGAAGTTAATCTGCAAATTAGAAGAGAAAAGTTGATAGCAGAAGCAGAGGAAAAACTCGACATTTTGGGGAAGAAAATAGAGGAAGTGATATAAAAGAGCACCATGAAAGATGATTTTTTTTTTCAAAATCACCATGACACATTTGTTTCACAAAAATAAGAGGTTGACATCAATGAACAAATTCGTGTTAATTACAACTACTATAAATCTGAAGATAGAGTTATAGAACCATATGTGGAGAGGCAATCTGCTGATCTAATATGTACATTTGGTGACATTACTTCTTATGATGATATGCCTAATCTTGATCACTATAATAATTATTATTTTCCTCGAATGCAAATTAACCTTGTAGAGGAATCAGAAGTTAATTTTGGGAATAAGGAAGTTCAGGTTCAACAACTTGAAAATTGTGATCAGCTTGTTCATTTTAGCTATGAGAATGAGGAAGAAAGTGTATAAAATTTTGAAATCAATGAAGGAACTTTACCATTGTGTTTTGATTCATTTTAGTTTATCAGAGATAGCTTTCATGCAATTAGAAATCAAATGTCAACAAGTTTTGATATTAACCATCTAGAGGGCAATAAAATCCTTGTTCAAGACTTCTCATATCAAAATTTGCAGCACCAAAATGCCATTGAATGTCAGGTTGCAAAAGAATACTTGGATGCTAGAGCATATGATCAAATGATCCAATATAATTCTCTAACATTCTGCTATGAAGCCATTCAATTTTTTAAAGGGAATTTGCATAATCTATCTATAAAAAAGGATGAGCAGTTTTTAGAAAATCATGCAGTTTCATTGGAACCAATAGGAAATAGATGGAAATAGTCTCTTCAAGTCATTCATGATCCAATAACTGATGTGTTGGATGGAATTTGTAGTAAAATTCCTTCTACATTAGCTAACTATGACTTCAAAAGAGGTATTGATATAGACATGGCTAGGCAACTAGTTTTCTTGCCATTTTCAGAAGAAACATCATCAGAAAGCTCATTTAAAAACATGCAAGGTGATAAAGATGAAGGTATTATTTCAGTTTCATGGCATGTAGGCCATACACAATATATGTACAATTTTTTGAATTAGTTCATGAATAGTGTCTATATTTTACAAGATCCCTTTGTACAGTTTCTAGATTCAACAAAGGAAATAAGGAATTGCCTAATCTTCTCAAAGGTTTACAAAGTTATATTTGATTTTAGGATCTCAATTTTAACCACCAACAAGCACAAGAAACAAAATTCACCAATGTATATGATGGTAGAGTGGTTGATTTTGTTGTTTCATTTTACCTAACCAGCAACCAAAAAGTTGATTAGAGTAAGTCAGTAGAATTTCAGTTTGAATAAATTCAGTTTTTAGCAACAAGTTAATGTTAGATAAGATTTCAATTTGTAGAAAAGGGTGTATTTTCAATTCAAAAGTTTTAGTTGCAAAGATCATACAATAGAGCATACAAATGTGTGGGATTGGCCAAATGGATCAGGCTACTAGTTGATGCTGTTCTTAACATTTCACAAGGAAATGTCATCCCCAGGTAAAGGCGTTGTTAGGTTTCTATACTAATAGGTGTCATAATTTATGATTGAATTAGTTTATCTCTATAATATGTACATACCTTTGCTTTCTACAAATGTTTTCCATGTTCAAAAAATCAAAAAATTTAAAAAATTTATAGAGGGTATGCCCTAAAAGAAAAATCAAAGGGCAAAATGGAGGAAAAAGGTCAAAAAAGATGAAAATGAACCCCAAAAAGAAATGACAATGAAAGTGTGTAAGCCCAAATGTGACTACCATTTACTTTTATGAATAATAATGATTGTGTGCAACTTGTTATTTATGCTACAGTCCATGGTAATCAAATAATTTAATTTTGATTATTCCATGTTTTGAATTTCATGTTGATAGATAGAAAATAAATACCTGACCAAATAGTGGAATCTTGGCAGATAAGTAGATAGGTAAAGTGAATAAAAGGAGCTCAATTGTTTAATATAAGCCCTTGGATGTAATAAAGATAGACTTAGATAGATTTCTATTGTAAAAGAAGATAATAAGTTTTGATAAGGGTTTTCCAACTTAAGTGCACCCTAATAAAGTGTAGAAAAAATGGTAGGATGAGTAGGTGGGTAAGTAGAAGAATGGTTGCAGAATTGTGATGATTGTCAGATAAAAGCATGTTGATCACCTTCATTATCAAAGTTCTAAGTATGGATAATAATTCGGCATGTGTCAAATCCACAAATTCAAATTTATTAACCTCTCTCACTCATTACACTTTTCACTTAACTAATTTCCAAGAAAAGTCTTAAGTACCTAAAACCTTAAGCTAAAGGGGCTCAGAGAATTTCTATGACTTCAGGAGGGACCGGACCCTCGGCCCAATAAGATATAGGATCCAAGTACTAAAAATCCCTTACCAACATTCACCCCCTTCATAATTCATTCATTTCATCTAAAAATCTCTTTTCCTAAGGTGAAATCACCATTTTCTAAGGGAAAATAATTAACACTACATAAAACCCATTTTTTCACAAAAACCCTTAAAAATGCATTTAGCCTAAGTTATAATGTTTTAATATGAAAAGAAAATAAAGTTAATATAGATTATACTTAGCATGTTTATCTTTTCGCCTTCATTTCATATTAACTGCTAACACTATTTATTAACTCCAAAAAAAAACCCCTTCCCATATATTTTATTAAAACCCATATGTTAATATCCCGCCCCCAAGGTTTGAAACATAAACCTTATTAATAAATTAATTCAATAGAGTAATTAGTCAATCACTGCTTAATTAAATCTATCCCTTCCAATCAAATCACCCGTGGCATCATTAAGCCTCCCTAATCTGTAGTTAATTAACCCTTCCGCTCAATAAAACCTTGTCGGTCCCCTCCATTAAACCTCTAATCAAATCACACCCTCAACCACCATTCGATTTGACCCCTTCACATCCGACAACTGACACTCATGTCGGGTGGCCTCTGATCCTAAATGTTACCAACTTGATGGGAGCGGTTTAACTATTCACCCTGCCGCTATGTGGCGCCCGATGAATGGCATCGGGCGACCTCCCCTCAAAACTGCCCACAACTCATAAGTGGTACGATGGCCCTTTCAATACTGCTTCCCCGCCATTTTGATAAAACACCCATCCATTCATTTAATTAGCTTTTGCGCCACTTTTCGAAATCTTACCCATTAAACCTTATAACGTGAAAACCTGTGTTTTCATGGTTTTCGCCCATTTCACAGTGTTAAACCATGAAACCCTCCATCACCACCCCAAAACCTTTGTGACTTGATTTCACCTCGAATTATGTCCGAGAATCCATTATGACCCCTTTCCTAGTCATCCCTCTGACATAGAGCCATCAAGCACCCTTCATGAAGACCTATATTCTCTTAAATAATATTGAACTTTTTTAGGTTATCAAACTAAGATCAAAGCTTGGATAAACAGTTCTAATACTAGTCACAGAACTAGTTTATTCCAAGAATCGACATAAAACTTCATTTAGAACTTATGCTCAGAGGATGAACACAATTGTACAAGGAAAGAGAAAAGAAGACAAATACACAAAGCATTAACAATCAGAACAGAGCAACCAGATAGAGAATACAGTTACAAGGCAAATGAATACAATAAGCATGGACTTAACCCATATCCACTACCTTATGTTGATATACATAGAATAAAAGAATTTACTATTGAAATAGACAGTAAAAACCGAAAATATACAATGAAGGTAACATGACACAGTAAATAATAGTTAAAGTGTATCAGGGTTAAAGAGTATCAGACTAAAGACCAAGTCAAGTAAATCAGCTAGCATGAAGATAAATAGCAGGGAAGACAATTACAAAACATAACATACAGATTCATGTCAAAGTGAAGATAGATGTAAAAGTAAAAAAGTAAAAGTAAACTTGGATGCAGTAAAGGTTAAGTAGAGATGAAAACACTTTCACCAACAACAATGAATTTTATCCAAAGTAAAAGTGAAAAACGGTTAAAAGAAAGTTAAGGTTGAAAGATGAAATCAGAGTAGAAATGGTACATTCTTCAGAAATTTCCTGTTTAAGTTACAATTGTGCAGAAATTATTGTGTCCAATCCAAGACGTGTTTTGAGAAACTGGAGGAGGTTTTTATTCCTAACAGGCCATTCTACAAAACACTATCTCAGTGTTTATACAGGTATTACCAAAATGGATTTAAGTGCATGTCTTCACAGCCTATTTTTTGGACACTTTAAAGTCTTGTTTTAGACATATTTTTCAAGAGAATATTTTGAACAAATGGAGCTGAAATTTACGAAACTTAGAGAGGTGTATCTCAAAAACATTCTTATCTACAATAACCTCTTTCCATTTTTAGATATCTAGCTTGGATTGAGATATAAAATGGTATCGTTGGACCCTAAGTTTTCAGAATTTCTAGAGCAGACACAGAGAGCAAGGAAGCAGTTAGTGTCTGGGATGCCTCATCATCACTTAAGAGTTGCTATCAAATTCAAATTTCTCTTCTTTGTCACTATAAATCCATAAACATAGTGCTAAATATATTCATTAGTTTTGAATGTCCTTTATTTAAGTTTTATTATTGTAAAATAGTTTGAGATATTTGTAAAACCAATCTTGATAATTTTTCAAGATATTTCAGTTTAGTATTTGTACAAATACTTCTTCATTTGAAGTATTTTGGGTCGAATAAAAAGCATTTCTGTAGACTTTTTTTTGGAGCTCTTGTAATCAAGGCTGGACTGGTTTACTGGATTAAATAAAGATGATGAATTTTCACTCGATTCATGTGCATTGTGGGAAACAAATAAGTATCACTTCCCCGAGTTTGATTACTATTTTTATTTATGTTATGAAATATCATATGTGTTTCTCATAATTCTTAAAATAGAACAAGGAATAATATCATTAGAATTAGCTTAAGTGCTCTCTGTTTTAACTGTTTGCTCACTTAATGTTTTCTACTAAATTGCTTAAGTTTGGGAATTCTTAGTTGCTCCCTCACTTCTATAATTCATTCTTTCTATTGGCCCCTAGTATAGGATTCTTAATTGCCCTTGGCCCTGGTTAAGATTTTCATCCATTGAAACCTTCAGATTTGTCCTGTTGTGCTAGCATGCCTTGTGAACTCTTACCTTGGTGATTAATCAAATATTAATAAACCTTTCATATTTGACTCCATAGCCCAATGGCCAAAATACTTGCTCTTCCCATCTGTCTTTTTAATTCCATAATGCAAAAAAAACAAAACACCCCTTGAACTTTCATAACTAGCCTAATATCCCATCAAACAAAGCTAAATTATAAAGAGAGAGCCCTCTCTGGACTTAGGTTGGCTAGAACCTGGGTATAAAAGATTGGTTTGTGGTTACCTAAGAAATTTCTATATTTAACCTTCAGAAAATTCTGAGTGAAACAAACTCTATCATATGTCTCAGTGAAGAAGTCAAGGAAGTTGATCTCTTCCAGAAAATATTAAGAATCTGACTTCCTTCAAGATTCAATCCCAAAGTATCATCTCTTGAAGAGCTATCAGACATGGATAATTTGATCATGAATAAGCTTCATGGAATACTCACTATATATCAGATGATGATAGAAAAGAGCAAATTAAGAATCAAAGAAGAAACATTTAAATAAACAAAGGAAGGAATAAAGGACAAGAATCAAGCATTCTCTAATCATGAATCAAATGAGGAAGAAGCCATGGTATTTAAAAATCTAAAGAAGGGAACTAGAGAGTTTAAAGGTAAGATTCCTTTTAAACATTTTGAATTTGGAAGAATAGGACACTATGCTTCTAAATGTCCTTATTCAAAGATGATTGATAGTGATGATGAAGTGAAATTCAATTCTAAGCAACATAAGAAAAGATGAAATGCCAAAAATAAAAGCGTCTACTCAAAGGAAGAGAGTGATTATGAGAGAAATGAAATGGTGAATGATGAATGATGATGAAAGAGGTGTGATATCATTCTTAGTTGAAGAACAAATGGAAGCAATGCTATATTATGAACAAGAACTTATAAGTGCATTTAAACATAATAAAAACTCTTAGAAAGAAGATGGGTCAACTAGAATATAAATGATCAAGGTGTAGATTTCATTTTATCTCTGAAAGTTGAACTAGAATAAACTAAAAGGATAAAATATTTTTTGTCAGAAGAGATGAAAAAAAGGGAGGAACTTCGTGAAAAATTAGAAGAAGAAATTCTCCATTTGAGAGGAGATTTAGATCAACTTAATTGAAACTTGAAGCTTCTTAAATATCCAAATATCATCCAAATATCTCCCCACAAAAAATTAGATCTTGGTAATCAGGAAGATTGTGAGACATCCAAAGCTGAAGATCTTTGAAGGACATTAAAAGAAGATAAACTTAAGTGTCATATGCATATATTCATTCGATCCAACAACAACACAATTTATGATTCCAAACAAGTGATGGATGAACCCAACAAAATTCACTTTCGCATCTCAAATGAAACTCAAAAATAACCAAGATTCAACGAGATACATCTAACCCATTAAAGAAATAAAAATTAAAGTATAAGGACCTATATCATTGTAAATATTCTAAATAAATCTACAAGCTGTAATGGAACATGAATCAAAGATATACACAAAGAAAAATCTCTTTCAAGGAAAAACTTCAGAAGAAATATTTCGTCAACACAACATCATGTAACCAGGTATCAAAATATATTTTTTGTTTATTGTTACTCATGCATGAAATTTGGACATAAAGCAAGGGATTTTAGATCCTATTCCATAAATGATTATGTCAAGCATATAATATTACATCAAAGTTCCATGAGTATATATATGCGCAATCAAATAATAAATTATGAAAATAGGTCTCATGGGCCATTGTTGCCAATATTCAAGCAGAATATAGAATATTACAATTTCTAGAATGAAGGACATATAACGCATGATTGCAGGATCAATTAGAGATGGTTCTAGGAGAAAGGAATCTCTTTTAACTCAAGAATGAACTCCAAGGAATGGATAATAAATACAAAATAACCAATTTTATATTTGAACACTCATATCTACTCCATTGGTAGTAGCTTATTCAAGAATAGAGAAGTTCGTAATGAAATTTGAAGAATAAATATTGTATAGGATAAATGCATAGATGACTTAAAAAAGAATGGAAAACAAGTAATTAAAAAAGGAATATGTACAATATAGGAGTAAGAGATTTTATTAAAAAGGGGAGAGTCTATATACATGAAAGGAAACATATTTTCATGGGACTATTTCATTTAAAAAAAGGTCAAGTTGAGAGAAAAATATAGGAACAATTATAGATCATATATGAGTAGCCATAATAATCATGTACCTTTTCCATTGATGTCAAAGGGGGAGAAAAAATAAACATTGAAGCACTAGGAGAAAGGACACATTGAAGCAACTAGAGGAGTTTGGAAGAAAGTAGGCATTGAAGCAATAGGATGGGAATAAATCTTAAATTGAAAGAGAAAGAGTATGAATAAGAAAAGTGGGTCACCATGAACATGAAAACGGGATTTTAGTCCATTGTAATTAATTAATGTTAATATCTAGGGGTGGCACCATCATTGAAAAAGGGTGATATTGTTATACATAGTGCTTTCATTGACGACAACTAGCATCATTGATGTTATAAGGTAAGTCAAGTGAAGCAACATGATAGTTGAATTCCTTGAAAATATCACAGCAAATCATATCAAATGGGTCAAATTGTATTAATTTTTTGTTGAATTAGTTATACCTAAATGAACCTATGGATGGTATAGTTGGATATCACTCTCTGACACTTTTCCAACAATATATCACACTTTGCCAAACTCTTCTTGGATGAGATCATATGTTAGTTTGAAGTTCGTAGTAGCAATAGGGGAATACACACCAAGTTTGTGAATAAAAAACTAGATTGTTAAATATCATGCATATTTGTATTGCATCCATCACTTTCGCGGTAATAAATGGTGGATGACGCATGTACATGTGCACTGGTTAACCTAGTTATCATTCAAGCATCTACAAGGGGATATGGTCATTGAAAAACACATGAGTGGTGTATGAAATGTTGAGTTATGTGAAGGTTCATGAAATCCATGTTACCCACATCATCCAATGCCAAAGTGACATGTGGGAGGTAACGAGCCCCAATATTGCAGTAAGAATGTTGTAACTCCCAAGGTTACCAACTTAAATTATCAACTCGAGGTTTGTAAAAACTTAAGAGGTGTTGACACTATATATACAACATGCAATGTGTCCTTCTTTCATTTATCTGATGCAATGAAGTGAATATATTGAAATCAAACACTAGCCTAATTACAGAATGTAAAAGTTGCATTAAAAAGGAAAGCTAGTATATGGAATTGAAATAATGGTGCTTGAAATAGAAACTATAGCTTAACAATAAAGAATATAAACTAACCTAACATGCATGAAAGAAAAAGAATCTAATCAATTATTGCATTACAAAGAGGTTAGATCTATTCATGTAGTTCATTAGATACTTCATGTGGAAATTGAGGAAATCATTAATGCGCTATCCAATTCATAAATTTCTCCATTATCCCAAATTGTTGAGATGTGTTGCAGGGGTAAAAAGTAAACTCCTAAGTGGTCTTTGGTCTTCCTAATTCATGCATTCAGAGCCTAGGGGCCATTATTCAAGCCTGAGGCAAAAAAAAAACTTTTGGATAAGATCTATTCAAGTTTACACATACCACAAGGCTACTATAGGAGTGTTACACGAGTGCTACAAGACTATTACAAGACTAGTAGGATTCCTACATGAGTGGGATAACTTGCCGAATTCCCAAGTAAATAAAATTAAAATGAGATGAAGGTTTTTTCTATTGATTAGGATGTCGTAGGGCTCCATTCCAAGTTGAATCACTCCAAAATACCCCTATTAACATGTGCTAGAAAATTAATGCTCTAAAAACCCGAAATTCAAGAACTAGTGAGCTAGTTAACCTATCAAATTCCTAACCTAATCAAGTGAAAATGATATGGGGTAAATTTTGTTATTACCTTAAATTTTGTTTATGATCCAATATAACTAGAATCAATGCAAATGAAGCTCATTAACACATTTAAAAAAATAGAAGAAAATTACTACTATTTTGCTACTGGGGACTTCCAGAAATTCTAGATTTGTGAACTAGTAAGGGAATCCAAATAGCTCAATGATGAATATGAATTTTAAAATATTTTATAAGGATGTATCATTATTTTTACTCTATAAATAACCTACAAAACAACTCACTTGAATAATTTAACCAATACGGCCTAGAACAAGAAAACATGAATAGTAAATGCACAAATAAGAGATGCAAGTGAGAAAGACATTCAAAAGAAATAAATAAATTGAACAAGGAGGCTTTTAGGCTCCTAGGATTGTCAGGCACAAGTATACTTAGATACCTATGAGAAAACCAATATTTAGAAGCTAAAATTGGCACCAAACTTCATTATTTGAATCAATCCAAGTATATCCCTACTAGAAATGAAAGTAGAGCTAGAAAATAGCAAGTTTCTCCACGGTAAGACTAAGAAATACATGCCTCTAGAGGAAAATTCGAATTGGTACTTATACAAATTGATGGGGAAGCATCAACCTAGAAATAAGATAGCATTCCCCTCCAAAATATCTCAAAAAGTGGATCTAGTTCCCAACACTAGGAATTTGTTTTAAATGACAGGTACCACATTCTTAGATTTTCTCAATCACTGGAGCTCAAGAATATGTTCAATATTTTCACCACATCCTTTTAATTTATTATCCAATATTCATCCATTCTGTATTAGGGAGCAAGTCCCTAGATTATCTCATCCTGCAAGTGTCCATAATCTACCCAATATTCTCATAATATTCTACAAAAATAAGTAATATTAAGCACATAATGTACAATTATCCCTAACCTCTCTAATGAACATATTAAAGCTAAAAATATGTCATGTAATGCAAAAAAATAGGTTTAATGTGCTGAAGGATGGTTAAATGGGCCTTAGTTTATGTCTAATTTGGAGGCCCATCATACCGCCTACTGAAAGTGCTTCTCATCCTCTAAGAAACTTAGTGACCTATCTACGCCTCATTCATGGTCTTTGTGGCCTCCTTGACATATCCTGTAGATGTCCAATACTTTCCTGTAGCAATGTTTTGTCTTCTTGTAGCATCTTTCTACCTTCCGGTAGAATCTTTCTACTTTCCTATAGCATCTTTGTTTCTCTTATAGCAACTTTGTTTCTCTTATAGCACCTATTTCTGTTGTAGCACATCACATAATCTATTACATATTGACTAAAATTGCACCTCATGCCTATTTTTTTTCTTTTACCTTTCTATGACATGTTTTATGCCTTGGACACAAGCTCGAAGAGAGAAGAGACCTCTTGTAAAACCTCTTTTCCTCACTATGGTTTTAATTATATTTTGATTGTGAATTCCTTCTTTCCTCTTGCTTCCTTGTTCTTCTCTTTTTTGGCTGAGATGATTTCCCAATGGCCTCTAGAGTTATCCAATCTATTATTTGTTTCACAATAGGTTTGATTAGGTATTTCTTTGGAAATGTTGTTTTAGTGTTTAACATTGTTTGTTCCTCTTCTTCTCCTTCTTCCTTGATTTTTTTCTTTAGTCTTATCTCCCTATTCTCCATCCTCTACTTCTAATTTATTAACTTCTTCTTCTCCTTGTTTGTGGGCCCAATTTTTAGAGAAACTTAGAGTTTCAGAGAAGAGATAAGTGGAATAGTTCTCTTTTTCTGATTAGGGGAAGAAAATTTGCATGCACACCTCAAAACAAGCTCATTCGCCTACTATCATACTTATCTTACAAGAAAAATACAGAGCTTCAATTTCTTTGTACTTTTACGAGTCTGCTAGAAGATTATGTTGTGGACAAAAGATAAAAAATCCCACATGATTTTTGTACATAGGAGGTGAGGATAATTTGTTACCTACCCTTCCCTTGGAAGCTCCTCTAAAATTATAGGGTTTTGTGGCCAATAACTCTCAAGATAGGGCCCTATATTCTCTCTTGAGACAATCATGTAGGAGGTAGATTGTCTCCTATAGTACCTACTTTGTCTCTTATAACACCTAGTCTATCTCCTATAGTAGTTGGTCCTGATCCTATAACACTTTCTTTCAACCTTGTAACAACATTGTAGTAGCCTAGGGAACCTCTGATGGTGGCTAGCTCAACTCTTAATGATGTAGTGGGCCTCTCTTCCCATTTTAGGAATGGAATCTTAGTACACATGAAGTTCAGTATTGTCATTTTATTACTCTTATGGTAGTGGGCTTAGTGTGTTTGGTGAGCTAGCCCCCACCTATGACCTATGTATTCCCCTTATCTACCCATTATTCCACTACTCGTAATTATCATCCTCGTCCTTTTTTCATTTGCCATGTTGCATGAGTGACAAAGTTAGCTATGGTTAACTTTTCAAGGGTGGTCAAGCCTGTTGGCCACCTTCAGCATACAAAACCTTCTCTCTTGTGAATTAACAAAAAAATTCTAACCATAATACACTCAAGAGAAGAGGTGAAGAATATTTCATACCTACTCCTACCTGATGGTATCTGGTTTCCTTGATGTCTGCATGTTGGTTCATATATGGTGGTTGATCTGCTGACTATTTGGATGTGCATTTTCCATGCTAGCTGCTTCATGCTCTGGCTTTTCCTTGAAAAACAATTGTATCTTTTTTATAGGTTTTTGATTGAGCAGAAACTATTGATGTCAGCTCTTCAAGTGGTGGTTTGATTTTCTGTTGTTAGAGATGAACAGTGACCCTATTGTATCTTCTCAATAGTTGTGTGGCTTCCCAAGATCACAAATATGGTCCTTAGATGCTTTAGGATGGATAAGTCTTCACTTTGGTGCTATCAAGTGTCTCCAATTGTTGTTCTAAAGGGTTTGTTCAGGTTTCTACACGACTGGATTCATTCCTATAGTAGTAACACAATCTACTTTAAGATCCAATTATATTCATGCAATAAATTCAAAATCTCTGATAATTCATGGTGAGGTGATGAGATGGGACTAGAAGTTTTAATGGTGGTGAGATTGTGGAAGAAGGGGTGGAAATGGGCTTCTTTCATGAACACATATGAATTTTTGGATGAAAATTTGACTAAATGGTGTGGAGGATGGATGTTGGATGTGTCATAGACTCCCCAAGGAAAACAAAGGATATGGACCCTCTCTCTATGTCGATCACAATCCTGTAGAAGTTTCAGTCACTCCTTTAGCAATTCTGGAACACTCTTGTAGTAGAATTATTTTATCCATATCTATCAAATGGTAGATTGTATTGACCTAAAAAAATTTGAGAATGTTTCCATCATCCTTATGTGTCTCTCGATAAAACATAATTGCCAATGGACGCATGAGTCTTGAGAAAAATGAAAAATGGTTGTAGGTGATGGAGGCCAATTTATCATAACATATGCACTGGAATTTGCTGAAATTTCTTGAGCATGTTAACATAACCCCTATGCATCTCCCCATGAAACAAATCAGCAAAAAGAAACATATTTTTGTGGATATGGTAAAACCAATTTATGCCCTATGTAGTTTGGAAGTCTTGTAGTAAAACAAAACCTTTTTGTGGCACTTTAGGACAATGAGGAAAATAAATTCAAAAGGATTGGGAATGATGGGTGGATGTTGGAAATGGATGAGGGCAATGGATTAACATGGCCTTGGTCCTATTGGAGAATTTGAGAAAAGGAGGACAAAGCCCAAGATTGACTTTCTTTGACTATGTTTTTTTATCAACTTTTTTCCTTTTGGTACTAACTTCTTCTTGTTGCTTGCAAAGGTTAGAGATCACTTATATTCATCCGAGAGAGAAACATGGAGAAAATAACTTATTTTCATATTTTTCCCTTTTTTGAAGCCTACTATATGCCTTAACACAATTTTCAACTAGTAGGTCTACTTAGGTGCCTCAAAGTTGGTTTTTACCTAGGATATTTTCCTTTTTTTTCTCCTTTTTCCAACCCACTACCTACATTAAGGAGGTTTTCAACCAGTGAGACAATCCCAGGAACATCAAGCAACCTGTATGGACTCCCTCTTCAACAACATCAAAGGAGGTTTTCACCTAAGATTTTATTTTTTCTTATTTTCTTTTCCTCTTTTTCCCCTTTTTCTTTTATTCCTCTATCCTTCCCTACTTGAAAAAAAAAATCTTTTTCAAGTATTTGAATACTTCCAATGGAGCCATGTGCATAAAAATGTCATAGATAAACTCATTTGTAGGCTCAAAAAATATGATTTGACATGTACCTGAATATTATAGACCAATTGATTTGACTTTGATGATATCAAGCACTAGTGACACTCCATCTTGTTGATTTTCTAGAACCAAACCTTAATATAGATAAGATTCCCTTGGTTCACTTCCTCATCATGTTCATTCTTCATGTCTTGTTTTTCTATGACATTTAAATATTCTACTATTTGCTAATTATTCTCTTGAACAGATAGAGGATCTAATGGTAAACATGATGTAAATTTATCAATCTCATGTGAATCTTCTATTTCTGAATGTTGTCCTTCAATGAAATCAAGAGAATCCCTTTTCCACAATATTCTTCCTAATCTAAGATGAATACCATTTAGATCAAGATAATTTGTTTGGAAGTATTGTACCTCAACCTTGTATGCGGGTTGCGCTACTTTCTTGTGTGGGTTTGGAAATGGTTGTATAGATAGTTGAGTGGGAGTGTATCTTTGAGATGGATGTGGTTGAGGTTGTGGTTGTGGTGGAGGTGGATGGTAAGGATAACGTGGAGTTGGGTATGGAGGATATTAAGGAAAATATTTAGGATAATGTGGATTTCTCCCATAATTTCCTTGCCAACCTTGTTGCCAAGATTGGTTTTGTCATTGAAATGACCAAGGTTTCCAAGGAAAGAGTGTGTTCCAATTACTCTAAGATGGATGTGCATAAGATTGAAGTTGTGAATTATATTCTTGCATCATATCAGGTTGACTAGACTTTCATGGTATTCTTAGATCTACATAACATGGTTGCTTTAGTGATTGGCTTGCTCCATTGTCCTCTTGGTAAACTTCCTTCAACATTGAAAATGATGGGTAATATTTAATAGCATGTGATTTTGCATGGAACACACATATTTCAACATCTTATTTTTCCTCATCTTGCATTCTTGACATTTCTACTTGTTCACTTAGATTTCTAGGAATATTTGTCTTAAAGTTATCGGGAAAATTTCGAAGTTCATATTGACTTAGTGTTCTTGATGTTGATTTACTTATACTTACCCTTCCTCTTGATATGAACTTGCATGTTTCAAAAATGTCTTCAAATGATAATTGGCCTACATTACCTCTACTCATGAGATGAAGGAGATCAATCCACTCATCCCTAATTGTTCTAAGTAAGATGGTTTTCAGCGTGTCAAATTCTAAATGATGCAATTTTTCCCTCTTAAGATTATACATCAATCTCTCTATTAGATCCTCAAGGCTCTCATATTTTTCTTGAGTCATTCTATATATTTCTTCTTTAAGATCATGATATTTATATTTTTCTAGAAATATATTTTGCATATCATTCCATGATATTCTTGAATTAGTCCCTAATCCCATGAATTATTGAAGAGATCTATCCTACAATGTTGCCAGAAATAATTTTAATTTTTGAGTGTTTAGTAAGTAACCTTAAGATACACAATGGATTTAAAATTCAAAGAGAAAGGTATATGGATCCTATGACCTCATACAAAGGGAGTTCGGAAGGAAAGATAGAGGGATATTCTTTATATTAACATTGATATCGATATCTTGAATGGGAAATCCAAGAGGATATTCTTCATTGTGATCATCTCCATCGATTTATTCCACCTCTTCTTCTTCTACCTGGAAAAGTGGATGGTGATGTGCTTCTTACTGCACCACATGATCAAATGGGGGGCTTGGTGTTGGAGAGGTAAATTTTCATGTTTTTATCAATGTTTTTGAATAATAATGCTAATTCAATGATTTTTTTTGAAATGAAATATGCCTTTAAAGCTTTTTTTTCTAGAAATGGATTAACTAAGGAAGAAAACAGTGGATACTTTGACACCCCACTCACAATGACACCAAAAAGAAATCATCCCCAGTATTGCAACAAGATTATTGCAACTTGCAAGCCTGCCAACTTAAATTATGAACCTAGGGTTCGTTCAATCTTAAGAGGTGTCATCATTGTATGTGGAGCATGCAATGTGTCCTTCTTTCTTTGATCTAGTGTAATGAGGTGAATATCATGAAATCAAGCACTAGCATAATTGTATAATTTAAATTTGTATTGCAAACGGAACCTAGTCTATGGAATGGAAATAATAACGCTTGAAATAGAAACCCTAGCTTAAGAATAAGAAAAGTAAACTAGTATAACATGCTTAAAGGAAAGAGAATGTAATCAATCACTCCATTTTATATAGGTTAGGTCCATTGACAAAGTTCATTAGATACTTCATGTTGCAAACAAGGAAATCATTATTGTGCTATCCAATTCATAAATTTTCTCATTAACACAAATTGTTGAGATGCGTTGCAGGGGTAAAATGGAAAGTCCTAAGTGGTGTTTGGTATTCCTAAATCATGGATTTAGAGCCTAGGGGTCATTATTCAAGACTAATATAAAACAAAACCAAGATTTTGGAGCATATATGGTGGCTCGTGACTTTCTAGAGCATGATGATGAAGGAAAAATGACATGGTAAGTAATGATGATGTGGGAACATGAGATGATTCCACATGGCATGTTGAAATAGAAGTTTTGGTTAGCCAAACAACCTTCGCACCTATATAAATATACATGAATAAGTTTAAGATGATAAGAAAATAGAAAGAGCATGAGACATGAGCACAAGCTCCATCGCCATGGTCTCTTGAACGTGGTTCATTTTAGGTTTCTTTGTGGTCGTAGGTTGAAGATAATTTGTGCTATGTATTTTTATTATGAAGTTTGATTGACAGTGTTTTGATTGGTACAGACGCCTCATACTTGGGTTGTCCATGTGGTTTGATTTGCATATTTTTTTATTGAATCCATGTGATGCGTATGATATGGCTCAGTATGATTGTTGTAGATATGATTTGGCTCCATCTGCCGTGTCATTAATGGTTATGACTTGGTACTCTCTGTGTGGCTTAATTAGTAGAGACTCATTTATGACCTAGCACTCCTAGTTTGGTTTGTTTAGGAAAAACATATGACTTAGCTCATTTGTTTGCTTTTACTGGAAAAAATGTATGAAATAGCTTATTTGTATGGTTCGATTGGCATAGATGTATGACTTGGTTCAATCGTTTAGTTTAATTGGTGTAGGCATATTGCTTGGATTGTTCATTTGGTTTGATTGGTGTAAGCGTATGACTTGGCTCTTTGTTTGATTAGTGCAGTCATATGACTTGGCTCTCTATTTGATTGGTGCAAGCATATAACTTGGCTCTTTGTTTGATTACTGGAGATGCATGATTCAGCACTCCATTTGATTGGGGCAAATGTATGGCTCTCTTATATGACTTGGCTCGTCTTAGTTCTTTTATTAGCATACACGTATGGCCTGGTTTTCCATTTAGGTTGGCGTAGGAATATGAATTAGATAATGTATATGGGTTGATTGGCACAGAGATATGACCTAGTGATAGGTATAAGATAGTAAAGAATATGACCTAGCTCGTCTTGATTGGCATATGAATATGACCTAGATGGCACAATAAGCATGACTTGCACATGACTTGGATTTGAAGGGTATGTAATAATGTGAATATTCATTGATGCATTTGAATGAGGATTGTGGTAGCACAATTGGTGAAGCATGTCGTGACACCCTGAGAGATCAAGGGTTCGAGTTCAATTAGGTAGGGCACATTTTTTTTTTTCCCACTATAGTACATTTTGTTGAACAATTAAGTAGAGAAGAGGTGTGCATTGTAAATGACTCATAGAAGAGTGCAATTTGTAAACACTATACTATAAAGGTGCAATTTGTAGAACAATTAATCTTTATAATGTTTTTGTGGGTTAAATTGAAGGATAAATGAATTATTAAAAAGGGTTTATGTTGGGAATTATTTTGTAATTTGAAAGAAAGGAATTGTAATACCATGACCTACTCATACCAGATGCCCAAAAAACTATAACCTATGTCCATATGATTTTTTTTAATTAATCAATTTAGTTAAGAGGGAAGAAATGACATAACTACTTTTGAGATAAAGTTCAATCTTAGCAATTGATCTATGTTTACTACTAAAAATATTTTAGAATATTCCATGTAACATAAATCCCTACCGTCCAATCAATAATTATTGATAATTAAATTAAAATGGCTAAAATCCTATTTCAAATTAAATACACCTATAAATGTTATAATTTATAAAAGTAATTTAAATATTAGTTTTTTTTTTCTTGTGTTTTTTGTAAAAGAAACAATTTTGAAGTCTTACATAAAAAAAAGAAACCTAGGATCCTGCCCAAAACCATTACATTTCTTCAACATTGTCAATATCCCTTATGGCCATAACATTGATTACATCATCTCAATCCAAATCCTCAAGTTGGTACTCCCAAATACAAAAAACATTATTGCCTTTCCAGCTAAAGATTTTCCAAAATACTGCCAAAATCGAGATACATTTACATTCCATTTCTTATCGCGTGCCTATTTTACTTTGACTTACTTCTTGTTTTTTCCCTTTTTCCAACTTCGATCCAACCCATTATTTCTATTTTCTTCAAGGGTTCACATTTCTATGAGTGATTAATGTTGTCTTTGTCACTTTTTGAAGGTTCTTCCTCATTTGACTGACCAGTCAAAGAAATTGCTTTTCTGGTTTTTCTTTCTAGAAATTAAGAAGAGCATCGAATGTTCTCAAAGGTTGGGTGAAAATGGGTCTCCTCTATCTCTAAATATGATGGAACCTCCTTGAAAATTCTTCTTGTTAATACCTTTATCACATCTTCCACTTGCTCCTTTGGTTTTATGGACAAACCTATTGCATTATTTTTCTTGATAACTGGAGGGTTTTCATTTTCTTTATGCACTATCAAATGATTACCATCTTTAGGAAAATATATTAGGGTTTTCTCCTTCCCCTTTGTTCCTCTTCTTCTATATTTTGTTAAACATGAATTTCCCCTACCTCCTCTGCGACATTTATCTCCTTCCCCACAAGGGAACCCTTTTTATTAAGATTTTTAGGTGTTTCTTTCCACTATCCTCTTGTGACTATAAAACCTAAAAATTATTTGAGGAGGTTGAGGCTACGCTTTTACTTTGCACTCAAGGGTTTTTGTTTGTCACTGACTTCTCTTTATTATCTCCCTTTTTTTTGGGTTTCCCATTAGTCTTCTTGAGTTGCTAATACTTCTTCACCTTTATTTGCTTGTTGATTTTTACAATCTTGTTCAAAATGACCATAATCATGGGAAAATATACATCTGAATGACAATTGTTCATAATTAAGAACCTAGAAGTGGCTCCATTCCCCCTAAGTGAGATTGACATCTGAGTCTAGACCCTTCTCCAAATTAACCTCACCACTTATTTTTGGGCAAACAAATTAATGGCCTTTTGGTTCATCTCTGTCAATATATCTCCCCAATCCATTCCTAATCATTCCCAAGAAGACAACAATCCAACAAGATAGAAGAAGTCTTAGTAACTTCAAGTAGATTAGGATTGCGTCATGGTTTTCATTGTCATGATCAAATTCCAATGACTATTTGTTCAAGTGCATACCCCTTGCCTCAGAATAATTGGGACCATTCCAAAAGACCAAATTTTTTTCTTCCTTAAACTCAAATTAAAGTCCAAAGGACCCATTTCTGTAGACATACAAATCGACGTTATCTTTCATCAGTGGTTTCGACATATTTTCCATCCACCACTCCATGGATCTAGGAGATGGCCACATTCCAATGAATATCCCTACCAGTGTGAGCTCCGTGAATGCCAAAGTGGTGTTCTGTAATCTTGGAGGGAGGGGAACTGATGGTCAGGTTTTAGTCTTCCTCAGGAATTGTGATTGAGCCTCCTTTGAGAAAGGTTTCTTTGATATAGGCAATGAGGGCCTAAAAGGCCATTGCATCATCCCCTTTACCTTGTTGCCATTGGCCCTAAACTTGGGTTTTGTTAATCCTTCAAACATTGTTGAAATAAATATAAAAATAAATTAATTTATTTTGTTTATGTGTAACATTGAGTAATTGATAAACATTACAAATTAAAAATTAATTAATTAATAGTCATTTGATTTCACACTGTTGTGATCCATAATAATATTGAAAATGTTTTTCGATTTAATCACATCATTATCAATAATTTTTGGTTGATGTTCAAACCATCTAACTTGATTGAACATTAAACAAAGAATAATATATATATATATATATATTATATATATATATATATATATATATATATATATTATATATATATATAATACATAAATATAATTATTTCTTACATTACATTATATGAGAGTTTATTTCTTTTGTAATAACTAATAAAATATGAATATGGAACCATCAGTTTCCTTGATTATCTAAAATTTTATTTTTTTAATCAATACTACAATTTATTAATACAAATTTTTGTTGAAATACACCCTTTTAAATCAATCAATTTATTTACATAAAATATAAAATTTTGAAACATTATTAAATAAAATTAGGAGGATGTATCTTCAATATAAGACTTTAAATTAGATCTTCCTCATGAAAACACATAGTTTTAGATAAAGAAATTTGGAATTGATAATATAAAAAGGAGTTTTTTATATTTTAGATTTTTGAGAGTTTTTTAGGGATTTTTTGTTTTATAAACTATTTTTATGGTGCACTTCAATTGTGAAGAGTTCAAACTGGTGATTTCAATTAATCTCTCTCAGATTCTAGACAAATTAGACAAAAAGAAATTCAAAAATAAATCCCTCCAAAATTTTAGACAAATTAGACTCGAAAATTAACTAAAAAACTTTTCAAAAGTCTCACTTAGCATGACCCATAGGAATTCACTTAGCATGACCCATAGAAATTCTAGACACTTAGAGAAATAATTTCTTAAAAGAAACTTTGATATTGATTTTTATTATTTTTTATAGATTAAAAAAATTTATTTTAATATTTTAAATACTGTCTAAATTACTTTTTTGGACTTAAAACGATGTGACGGGAATTTATCATTTTGGAAATTGTCAATGTTGTTTTTAGTTAAAATTAATTATTTTGTTTTAAAATTTCCTTTCCAGAAAAGTTTATTAGTAAATTTGGTTTTACATGGTTTTCAAAAATTACGTTTAAGAGGTATGCAAAATTACATTTAACAAGTAAGCAGGAGTATGACGGGTTATCAATTTTCCTGGGATGAGAGATCTCAACAAATAACTAGACTGAATACTTCACTCTTTAACAAAGCTCGGAATTGGTTCAATCCAAAGTTCTCAGTCAATTGATATGTGGTGATTCAAACATTGTAGTTCAATAGATTAACAAAGTTAAAAAAAATGATGAGCAGATCTCAACACACATCCTACACTAAATGAAAGTACTATTATAGAAGTTTGATCTCATTAATTTTTTCTATGTTAAAAGAAATCTTAATAGGAATAGTATCACACGTATGACTATGGAGACATAGATTCTGGAAATCAAGCTTCAGTTTGTCAAGTTTTCAGTTGGTTTGGCATTGTTTCAATTTCATGGAGTGTGATATTAAAAATGCATGAGAAGAGCTCAACTTCATGCTTGTGAAAATGGTCGGAGCCTCGGATTTTATCATCACTATCATTTCTCAGCATGCAAAGATGATTTCAGCAGAATCTGGGCTGACACTAAACTTCTAAATCAAAGAATGGAAATTTTGGAGGCCAAGATGGACCGTCTTCAGTTCGCCAATAAAATGTTTGAATTTTGTATTGCAATTCTCGTGCAGAGTTGTAAACTACAATATGGAGCAGCTTGGAATCCCTGGTCAGTAAGAAGAGAGCGGTGTTATCTTCAGACGAAGCTAAAAGAAAATGAAGCTTCTGTTTCTGATGGATATGTAGTTTTTTCCGCAGTTATTAATTTTGTTATGATTTGCAAATATGTAGTTTTTCTATGTGTGTTTTTTTAGAACGTACGATGAAAACCAGTTTAGGCTCATAATTTTTAGTTTACAAGTTAATTGTTGTGTTTTTTTAATGGAGCTTGTGGACAATTGAAGATGAAATTTTCAAAATTTAGACTATGTTGTACCATGTCTTGGTCGTCAAAACAGCATTTTTTTAATGCAATATATAATTATTTATTTGAAAAGAAATTATATTTAAAGAAATGTTATTATTGTTTTAAAATGAAGATAAATTTGTTTCAATTATCTTAGAGATTAGATGTTGAAATTTATCTCAAAAGTAATTTGTCTTTTTCATTTTTAATTAAATTGATTGTGTTAAGAGATAGCTAGCCTAGTATGGAAAAGATATTGTCATGTCTTGTTATATTATGTAAACATTTTGACTTGGTCAAATTATAAAAAAATAAAAATAGATTATAATTATAGTTACAATTTTTTATTAAAACATTTTCACTAGATGGAATTACATTACAATAAAATTACAAAATTAAAAATAAAATAATTAGTTTCAATATATTAGTGTGAAAAAAAGATTTGAGCTCTCTTCATGATTGGTGGATCTCGAGTTAAGATGGACCTAGGCTCCTTAATTAAAAAAATAGTCATATATCAACATTTGACATATTAACATGAGTTATGGTGTTTTGTCCATATGATATTAGTAAGTTATGGTATTGTAACAAAACCTATAATAATTTAAGAAAAAATTATAATTTAATTATTTTTTAAGGATTTTTTGAAATTTGGCAATATAATGTATCATGAGGTAATTGTTTTGATGTCTACAAATATTTACTAGTCATTTGAATTATATGGTTGCACTAGATCTACATTTACATTATAGTGGGAAGAATAAAAAATAATAAAATTAATATAAATACTTCTTCCAAATTTTTAATTAAGAAAAACAAATTTTGAAAAAATCATCCTCCTCCAATCCACAATTATGACATATATAACCTTCAACACAAAAGAAAATACACACCATCCTATAATATTTTTTATATATATTGCACGTTGATCTCGTTTTAAATAAATTATTTCTTAAAACTAATTTTATTTTAAACATTAAACGAATTAGTGTTTCAAATATAATTTAGGGATGTATAAATGAGGATATTGTTAGAACTCGGTTTTTAGAGTTTGTCTAGGTCTAGTTCTAGTTATTAATTAGATCCAAACTATTAGGATCTTGCTGAGTTGTGTATCCTTCTATAAATATAGCTCAAATATACTCAACAAACAAGTTATTATATATATTGCACGTTGATCTCTTTTTTAATAAAGTATTTCTTAAAACTAATACTATTTTAAACATTAAACGAATTAGTGTTTCAAATATATTTGGGGATGCATAAATGAGGATATTGTTAGAACTCGTTTTTTAGAGTTTGTCTAGGTCTAGTTCTAGTTATTTATTAGATCCAAACTATTAGGATCTTGCTGAGTTGTGTATCTTTCTATAAATATAGTTCAAATATACTCAACAAACAACTTTTGTGAGTGTTTGTTGAGAAAAGCTTCTTGGTTAACAAGTTTCTTGTTTCTATGATTTGGTATCAAAGTTAAAGAGGGTATAGGAGCTATTTCTTTCCAAAAAGAGAGAAGAGTAGTTGTGTTGTCCAACTTGTAGGGAGGAGAGACATTGTGTTCATTGATTTTTTTTTAAGTTGTGAAAGACAATTTGGTGTGGAAAATGTGAAGCCTATTATGTCAATTCATTGTTTTTTGGAGTTGTGAACTTGAAAAAGGCTATGTAGTGTGGAAAGCATGAAGCCTATCTTCAAAGTGTATCCATTAACAATAAAATTTTTAACGGCCTAACCTTTCATATGGATCTAGAATTCTTATAAAAGATCATGCTTGATTTTCCAAAATGGAAAGGTCGGATTTATATGTTCAAATTGTTTTGTGAAGTTGTGGAAATTGTGTGGAGTTGTAAGGAGGATTGATACAAAGCAACTCATAGAATTCATATTTTTGGATATTGGAATTGGAAGGGAATGAAATTGTGAAAGTAAGGTTGATGCAGGAAATTTTTTCTTTCCCTGCTATGTTTGCTTTGACGAACCTGCAATTTTAAGAATAACGAATAATGATATCTTTTCCAACAATCACAAAACTAATAATCTAGAATTTTTCACTAATTCAATGATCCAAATTTTATTGGATTGGATTGACATGTTAATCACAAAACATATTTCCATGATTTCTTTGAAATCAAATGATCAAATCACACTTCACATAGAATTCTTAGATTCACAATTATGCATGAAATCTCATTCATTAAACTAGATTTGTACATACATATGCTTAGAGGCATTCATTTACTCTGTTCACTGTCAATGGCATGATTTCACATTCATTTGGCCATTAGTTTTCCCCTTACGGTTACAATGTTTTAAATAACATAACAAAATAAATATTCCTATATCCATAAATCAATCCACAAATCACTTATGCTTTTCAAGGTAGACTTGATTTTTCCTTATTGAAAAAATCTTTCCTGTCCATATCTTTCCTAAAAAATAAAAATACTGCAATATTTTTTAATGTTTCCAAACTTTTTCCTATCCTAACAACTTTCTAATTCTACCGATAGTTTTTCTATTACAACTTATCATGCGTTAAAAGGGAGTTTTTGTTCTTAACAATCTTATCTACTCAATCTTATCTCTATCCATAATTATTTAATAAATAGAGAAATTCAAGTTATTTAAAGTAAGGAGTTAAGATTCCTTTTCCATGTTGAATCTCTAAAAAGCTTGATGACTTCGAAGATCTAATGCTCCTACATCATACTCCCAAGGTAGAACAACATTTCATGGTTTCTTGACCCTGAGTTCTTGTTGATGTCCTCTTCGATGCCATACATAGTTATGTTATCGATAATTGAGTTTGTCATGTTTTTTTACTGTTGTTGTTGCATCTTAATTCCACTATAATTCTTCTTTTTCCTTCCTTGCGACAAGCCATTTGTTTTCACCATGTTGCTACGGAATATTTCAAGTGAAATTTTTCCAAACAAAATATACAACCATCCATGCATATTTTTAGCTTCATTCCGCACTTGCAACATTGATATTTGAACTCTTTGTCTCACTTAAATATGTTGATCAAGCTATGTCTCCATGCTACCAGAAAACAATTTCTTCTTTTACTTTGTTTCATCGTCATCCACAACAAATTTTTCTAGTTATTAACCCTCAGTTTTTGTTCCACTTGTATTAGTTTGAAAATTGATATTCACTTCTCCACACTTGCATGTGCATAATCGGCATGAAGACTTAAATTTGTCCCTGCCTTTGGCTCATCATTCCTTACGACCATCCGATTCAAATATTGTTCCTCCTCTATGCTGAGAAAAAAATATGATTTTTTTCTCCTTTATCTACCTCTTTCTTCATGACAATTTAAAAAGACAGTCCATCATCTACAATAACACCTGCAACCATAAAGGAATCATCAGAAAAATGTAAGGCTCTGTCACCTTATTTGATTTCAAAAACATCAAATCTCCATCAGGCTTGTCACCATCCTCTTCAAGGATTTCTTCTTGCATAGGTTCACCTCTATGAACTTCTTCCTCTGACTCGATAGTTTTGAGTTCTTCCTTCAACTTGTATCTCAACATTTGTCTTTGTTTCATGGCCCATAATATTTTAACATGCCACTTAAACCTTTTCCTCGGATTCCACCCACACATATGGTTCTCATTCTATTGTAGAAACTCCATAAGCACATTCAACCATGATTTTATCTCAACGAGTTCCCTTTCATATTCTTCATTACTCATTTTCCTTATGCTAGATGCTTTGGAATCTCTGTGGCTTCCATCTGAATTCTTCAAATCACTTCTCGTAGTCATCTTCGTCTTCTCCTCTTTCTTTGTGAGATTTCCACTACCCACTATAAACTACAAATAACCATTATAGTAAAAAGTCTCCTTCCTGCTACACACGCCTCAGCAAGCTTCCCACTTGTACTCAGTATTTTGACATTCTTGGTTCCCTCCTTTGGAATGCTTTAGGCAAACCTTACTCCTCCAGGTTTATGCAGTCACAATTCCTCTTTCCATCACAACTATATGAGATGCAAGAATTCTTGCCACAGTTCACCTTCTCTTCTGCTAGAATTTGAAAAACACTTTACCAGAGTCTAGATACAAACATTCAAATATGCATCTTCAAACATCAAGAGCCAAGAACCGGAATCTCAACTTTTATTATGCAATGATGTAAAAACATTTACCAAGTAGAACATAACCATAAAATCTATATCAGACACAAATTCAACTTCTCAATTCCACTTCCAAAGAACTTTACCATCTCTTTTCTTGCTATTGTCTGCAAACACATTTGAGAAGATTCTCCTGCTCTGATACCACTTAATGCAAGAAAATTTGACTTTTCCTACTATGTTCACTTCGACGAACCTACACTCTTAAGAATAACGAATAATGATATATTTTCCAGCAATCACAAAACTAATAATCCTTAATTTTGTGTTAATTCAATGATCCAAAGTTTATTGTATTGGATTGATATGTTATTCACAAAACATATTTCCATGCTTTCTTTGAAATAAAATAATCTGTTCACACTTCACATAGAATTCTTAGAATCACAATTATGCATGAACTCGCATTCATTAAACAAGCTTTGTACATACATATATTGAAAGGCATTCATTTTCTCTGTTCACTCTCTATGGCATGATTTCACATTCATTTGGTCATTAGTTTTCTCCTTAGGCTTACAATATTTTAAATAACATATATAAAAAAAAAAATTGCTAGATTCATAAACCAATCTCAAAATGACTCATTCTTTTCAAGGTAGACTCACTTTTTCCTCATTGAGAAATTCTTTCCTATCCATAGCTTTTCTAAATACTAAAGCACTCCAATATTTTCTAAGATTTCGATGTTTCCCTAAGATTCATTAGAAAAATTAAACCACGCAATGGCTCCAAGACTACCTTGCTCAGATTGTTATGGGTTTCATTTCAACATCCATGTGGAACCACCAAATCACAAAACCAACAACCCATTTGACATGTCAGCATTCAGTGAGCCTATTTTGCCTACTAACTCATGTTTTTCCACCCATTCTTGGAGCAATATAGGAACTAATGGGAAAAATATGTCATTCACCCACCAACTACATTAAATATGCCAGTAGGGATGAAAGGGTTGAGTTGATCCTATAAATATCAGGAATATTGGGGCCAAAACAGAGCAGAAGTTGAGAGTAATGTTATTCTTCCAAATCCACCCTTAGCACCTACTGTTTTCATACTGTCGGAGTTTATCATCGCTGAAAATGTCACAACTTTTGTGAGAAGAGAGGGTCTTTGCAAAAGGATTGGTAGAGGAACATCCATGAGGAGGGATTCATACCACCAACTCCTCATTAAGCTCCTTGCCATGTTTGACAAAGCCTTATTTTTAATTATACTTGCTCGATTAGAAAACATGATTTCAATTCCCTTTTTAGTATGTGTGTTTGATATTTTAGTTATGAATTAGAATGTTTGTGTATGATTGAATGATTTGTTTATTATTTTTATTTTATATGTCACTCTTAGTAGTCTAACTATGGGTTATTTGCAAGTAGAAACCACTCTCCAAAGTATAATTGACTCCATGTAAACCATTTAATAAAATAAAAATTAGAACAAATGAAAACTCCATTCTTTCCTATATAATCATTTTTGGTTTCTTTGTGTCCCTTTCCTCTCTATTTCTCTATTACATTTTCTGTTTTGTTGACAATCAAGTATTACGTGTTTATTTTGTTAAGTTTTACAGGTCATGAACAGGCTTCAAGATAGGAGAATTTATCAAACCCTTATTTTTAGGTTGCCCTCGTGGGACTCAAGAAAATGAACATGTTGATTACCACAACTGTTCAAAAAAGGGGCGCGACATAACCCATGACTGTCAAACTAGAACCTGCTCAAATTTCACAATAAGGTTTTTCCAATGTAATTTTCTATTAAAAGTTGGCTGAAGGACTCTATTGATTTTTTGCAACTCCTACACCCTTTCTTCTTACTATATTTTAGTTGTCGTTTAAGTTGTTTGGTAGTTTATTTGTTTTATCTTTTCTTAAATGTGTGTGGATTTGGGGTCAGGAATGGAGAGATTAAAATACAAAGTATGCACTTCCCCTCACACTTTGAGTGATATTGGGAAATCAAAAAAAATTCAAAAACACAATTTCCATCTCCCTTTAGATTAAAAAATGTTCAGATAGTTCAATTAGGAAATATAAGTGTCCCAGGATACACACATGTTTTTTCCCTTTCTTCAAGGTGCAATCAATATAGTTTACTAGTAAAATCACTAATAAATCACATGATATCCAAATTGTTGCAATTAAACTATGTCTTGTTCACATTTGTATTATTTTCACACACTTAGTTACAGTTGAATGTTTGGAGTAAGAAATATGCTCTTCCACTTGCACCTTAAGTGATCTTGGGGAATCAGAAACTTAGATTTACATCCTCTAAATGTCTTTTTCACACCCTAACCAAACAGAGTGTTGGGCCATCATCCCTCAGTAGCTAAACCTCTAAAATAAAACTAAATTACCACAGTAACATCCCCTACATAGGGCTCACAAAAATATATTGTAGCTTAAGTTAAGGCCTTAGGAGTAGGCATCCAAATAGTCTCCCCTAGATGTTTTCATCTGAAACATAGAGGCTGATTAGTTAGGAACTTAAAAACATCCATAATCCATTGCCAAAATCTAGTGGTGAGTATAAACCAATGAATGGGGTAATGCTTAGATAGAGGATTATAAAATACCTCCATGTGTGTCCCAACTCTCAGTAAGGTCTCTAGATCTGTGGTTTATCCCCAAAGGTTGAGATTCATTCACTCACACTAGGCAAAGCACTACAAGAAAAATACCTTATAGTAGATGCTTTTGTTGAAGTCACTATAAAAAGAGCCCTTAAATCTGTTTGTAGTGAAGGTCACTGGAGAAGGTGGGTAGATAGATGTTTTAACGAATGTTTTTTTGACGTTGCATCTATAATATAAAAATGCATCGGTGCTTTACTATCCATACAAGCATCGATATCAAATAGAACATGGTGCACTGTGGAAAATTTGTTTTTATAAAACAAAAAAACATGTTGGGAAAAATATCAAATTGCACGAGTGCTTGAATAATCAATATCACTAGAAAAGGGTTAACTTTTAAAAATTATTGGTGCTATATACACCCATAACATCGATGTCCTTCTTGTAGTAGAACGCACAAGTGCATACCTAAAAGGAGCATTGTTGTAGTTTTTAAATTTTAAAAAGATGTGGTGCTATACTCAAACGAAGCAACAGTGTTTTTAATGTATGAAAACACCGTAGGTTATATTATAAAGACCACTGCTAGGCAGTTTTTAATTTAAAAAAAAAATTGCGGTGCTATAGTCCAAGAAAGCACCTAGGTGGTACCTGTATTAGAACACCCCAGAGAATATTTAAAAAACCATTGTTGTATGTTTTTTAATTTAAAAAAATAAAAGTGGCGCTCTTGGATAGCGACGTTGCTTTTTGATCCTTCGAATAATATACCAAAGGAGGGTTAAACAAAATAAAATAAAAACTTTGAGCCATAAATTTCATTTTTACCATCTACAATGCTAGAGAGCTTTGAAGCACTATTGGCACTCTTGCCTCATGCAAGTTCCCTCACATTAGTGCTTTTCTTTCTCACCATCATTCTATATCATGATCAGTGTGTGGCTTTCCAATTTTCTCAAACAATGGTGAAATTTGTTTTTCTCAAATACGTGTCAGCAATGCCTCCCTAACAAGAAAATGTCCATGTAATATATATTTTTCTCTCTAATTTATTTTTTTAGTGGACTAGAATTGAAAATTAGCTTAAGAAATCCACATTTTTTGAAAAAAAAAAATCCTGCACGATGCACTAGATATGTTCGGCTAGCACCAATAGTGGTGCACACTATAAATTTATATGGTGCAACATAGTTTGATTCATGAACATAATGCACTGATATTATTGTGGTGTGTTTCGTAAATGAAAACACGCCAAGAAAGCTATAAATTGAATGTTGGTGCATACATTTTTAGGTTACAAACAATGTGTTTATATTTACCAAACACACCACAAAAATAATATTAAAAAATATAGGTCGGTGCATTCAATAACCTAAACATTTCATACGAGTGTGAAAAGGTTATACATGTGCACGGGTACATAACTGTGATGCACCGCAATGAAAATTTAAATATGTGAACGAATAGTGGTGTGTAATACGTATGTGCGCATCGATACGAGTGCAGTTGTGTTTGATAGCACACAAGAGCTAGTGCATTACTATTTTTTGGGTGCACCAGGGATTTTTTTTTTTTTAATTGAAAGTTATGTTTCTATATTTATAAATATATTTTTCATTTAGTTAAAAAAAATTGTATTTTATGTATGAGGCTGACGTATTTTACATGTCAATAATGTAGAAGAGATGTCAGCAGAGGGAGCAGTAGCAGAAGTAGGATAAAATGGTAGAGAACTACAATATGGTCCAACCATGGGATCAGGAAAGAGAGAGGGAGAGGGATTTATGCCCTCGACCTATTAGTGCAACAACGTGAGCGCTCTTAAGGAATGCAGGCCTCCTCAAGTACAATGAGGAGGTTACATCCCTAAAGGCATGCTCTATCTTGTTGGCACATTTGATCTGCCGGTATAGTGTCTAGTAGTAGGGTTTCATGTTGGTCTTGAGGTATGGCATAGGCCCTATGAGGAGGAAATATACATTAGAACTCTCCTATCCAATATGGATGAGGGTTTTTCCTAGCTCCCTCCATCGAGTTGTAGCAAGGAGGTAGCTTGACTAATCCAAGAGATATGTTGGGCCTCCTATAGTCTGTCCAACATATTTTAAAGTGAATGCAAAACAACTACGGATTTCTTCATTTGCTACACAGGAAGTTAGGTGCCTCTTGTTATTAGTCACCACTATTACACACTTTAGTAGTGATGGAAAATGCATTATTTTTCCTCATTTGTATTATCTTTATTCTTTTATTTAGGTGCCACAACATATCAGATAGTTTGCCATTTTTTGAGGTAGTTTTGTATGGCTTTAGATAGATTTTGTGTGATGATATATTGGAGGTTGTGCTTTCCCTTCGCTTCTGAGATTTTTTGTTTATTTTTTGAGAGGTTTCTAGAGACAAGACCTACATTTTACCATCACCATACGTGGCTGATGACTAAGGTCCATATCCACATGAGAGGCCAAATTATGCCTAATAGGTGCCTACCGAGGTAACCAACCAAGAGTTATTCCCAGGCACTAGCGCTATCAGCTAGTGAGTTTGACCATTCATTTCTCCTGTTGTCGTTTCCATATGTGGGGATTGATTGGAGACAATGTCTCAACACCATCTTCAGACTAGCTGATCCTCCAGATGGAAGAGGTAATGTTAGTGTTTTCTTTAAATTAATCTAGTTTCATTTTATTGTTTTAATTATTAAGAATAAAATTTGTTCTAGCATATTCTTTAAATTATTTTATTAAATTAGTTAATGAAATCGTCTAATTATTGTTACGTACTATATATTTTGTATACATTGGTGCATTCAATGGGGACATGCATCATCCCCCATTGGATGGAGGATATGAAGAGATGGGTAAGGCCCAAGAGGGTGAGGCACATCCTTAGGGGGCCGTGGGCATTCGAGGTCATAGGACTCGTCTGAGATTTCAGACAGACTATTGCGATAGATTGTCTAGAGTTTTAGTTGAAGAGGGAGTCCACCCTGCAAGGGCTCAATACATTAGTGTAGATCCTATGTTCGTGGATATCTACAAGGACTGTTTGTATGAGATGATGTCTCTTATACGTTATATCGTCATAGCTAGTAGGGTACTCACAGTGATGAGCGATGCAAGGAATGTAGTGACAGGTGCGTAAGATCATGATGATGAGGGTGTTGATCATGATGATGAGGGTGTTGATCATGATGATGAGGGTGGTAATCATGATCATGATGATAAGGATGACGTTCATGATGCTTGTGGTACTACCACCCAATCAGATAATGGCAAGGGTGTCGGTGATCCTTCTAGTAGTACACCTCCTGTTGAGTCCTCTGATGATTAGATGCCAAAGCTAGAGGATGTGTCTTGTGTTTCTACTGACAAAGTAGACCAACCACCTCATCGTCCACCTCAGAGTTCGACAAATGTTGAGACAGTAGTTGAGCATCCATTGCCTTGCAGACTAGGCCGTCACTACTAGTCTGTTGTATCATATATTTGATTGTAGTCATTTGAATTGATGCAGTTATTATATATATATATATTATATATATATATATATATATATATATGGTGTATTTTTTTGTTCATGATTATGTACATAATTTATAGGTTGGTGTTGATGTGTATATTGTTAGGTTATGTTAGATATGTTCATTTAATGTGCTTGCAAATACGTTTGAATGTGATAGCAGTTATTTCACATGAGATGTGTATTATTTTTAGGATGTGTGTGGTGATGATGTTAGATTACAATGTTTGTGTTTTGTAATATATGATTACAATGACGATGCCCTGTTAGATTATTAGATTTGTGTGCTAGCTAATGATGTTTATATGTGCTAGAGGCATATATAATTAGATGATGGTAGTGAATTTTGATGTGTACCATAGATGATGTTTATGTTTGTTAGATGGTTATCATCATGATGTTTATTTTTATGAAATAATATTTATTATAGATTATTTATTGGTGAACTTATATCAAACTTCTATACATATAATTGCAATCAAAACAACTTACTTTAAAAAAAGTGCAAATGAACTTTTATAAATTACAAAGTTTAGCATGGTTGAAACTATGATTGTAAAATTACGATAAATATTTTTCTATTACTTAGATAGTTTGTTCATATTCATTCTAACTTAATTAGTAAAACATTTCAATACTGACAAGGACAAAATAATTAAAGGTAAAATAATTTAGTTAGTTGTTAAATTTAGGCTTCTGTGATCCATATCAAGTTTTTTCATAAACAAATTCAGCGTAAATCACATTATAATACATTTGATGCATTTCGAACCAACGAGTGTGGTTTGTCATTAGGACAAGTTGAAGAGCTAGATCATGATTGCATGTTAAATAGGGAGAGCAAATCATCCAACAACTATATTTGACTAGGAAACGGTTATATTGGACTAGGCAACTAGACTGGATCAACGACTATATTTGACTAGGAAACTACTATATTTGATTGGCCAACTAGACTCAACCAAGGGATAGGGATAACGAAAAAAATATAATTATTTAGTTAATTTGTAAGTTAGCTTTGTTATATTTATTACCATATTTTAATAAAGATAATGTTCGTATTTACTTATCAAGAGTATGAATTAATTAGTTATTAATAGCCTTTTTTTAAGAATTATATAAAGAAATAGTTAGGTAATTAATTTGTAAGTTAGTTTTGTTATTTTTATTACCATAAAAAGTTATTCTTTGTATTAACTACCGAAAACAATAACCTATTAATAGATCCATCTATTATTATTAAAACTATCTAAATAAATAAAAACTTAAATCGTTATTATTATATGAAATATAATAATAAGAAAAATAAAATACACACACACACACACACACACACACACACACACACATATATATATATATATATATAAGTTTATTAAATGGATAACTTATTAAGTTAGTTAAATAAATGACCTCATACTAAATAAAAGGAATCTAAGAAAATTAAATATGTAGCAAATTTCTCTTAATTAAAACAACTTGGAAATTAAATTAAAATCATTGAAGAACTAATGGAAAGAAAATAGCTTATTTTAATTGGTTAGTTAATTCATTATTAATTTTATTTAATTATATCCAAAGGGTTGGTAAGATAAATAGTTCACATCTTAGAAATTCCCTTATCAATGTTTAGGTACAGAAATTTTTTATTTTATTTATCTATCCAATATGTTAATAAAAATTATTTTAATTTCTTACTCAAACATTTTGTTCTTATTTTTAATATAGGAGGAGTGAAAGAGAACTAGTAAAAATGAAATAAAATACTAAAAAATGCATAAAGCTCAAAGAGACGAGAAGCAAAAAAAAAAGTGCAAACAAATGATCCAAAAGACGGGGGGGGGAGGACAAAGAAGACTTGATAGAGAAGAACAACAGAAGGGGTGGGGGCGAAGGGGAAAAATGACTAGGAATAAAGGGCAGTGATCCAACAAATGCTAATTTTCCAGCCGTCACCTCTATTGAGATTGCTCGGCCTTTTTCCAATTTCTATGGCTTCCCTAAATTTTTGGTGATGAAACTACACAACCTTGGGAAAAACATGAGCCTCCTCAATACATACATGATGCTTAGTCTTATCTCCGTGTTCTGCCAGGGTGGAAGACCGTGTCCTCCCATGTTTTATGTTGGATCAATGCTCATTAATCCTTTGATTAATAGAAAGACTGGTCTCACCAACATAGGGGGTCCCATAGGAACAAAGAATAACAGAGACGCCTTTCATGTCCTTGGTGTCAAATGGGTCTTTTACCGAAGCTTAATTAGTTATGCCAAAACATCTGTAATGTTTTTTTGTTATGATTGGACGACCAATGAACTATTTATAAACAACTGCTTTAAACTTAGATAGATTCTTAATAAAATAAAATGTTGTTCTTTAAATGGACATGGTTATTTTTAGTTTAGTGGGATGGAGAAGTAGAATATGGAGAGGTATAATTGATTTAATATTCAAACTAAGTATTTAACCATTTATAAGTAGAAATTAAGAAAACAATGTTTTCTTAATCAACAAAATATAATCAAATTATCACAGATATCTAGTGCAATTTATACTCAAAGAGGAATTTAAAATAACAAATAGTTCTATCTCTTATTTAAATTACAACTTCACAGAGGATCCAAAATGAAACTGAAATTCAATTAAATTTTGAATCGGATAACTGCAAAAGACTTAATTTATATGAAGAAGACATAATGAATAAACAATATGAACTACAACTCATTGAGAGACAGATCATATGAGGCAAATCTAGAATCTTTTATTATCTGAAAAATGCTCCATCTTAGTACAAATATGCTTGATAACTTGTTCAAGGGTTCAACCCTCAATACTATGACATAATGAAGTATTTAAACAAAATTTAGTAAAATATTACAATTAATGCCTCAGTGACATGAAATTCTGTTATTGAATTTGAACTAACAGAAAATAAATAATGTGATCAAAAGGAATGAATCTAGTGAAGTAATTTGAACATCTAGCCCTGTTTTGGAGGAGAACAATTGTTGAGTGCCCACTATTCATGTATTGCATTGGTGAAGTTGACCTATATTTTTAATCTTGTAATTCACACAACTTATCCCACTGCTCTTCATCTGGAATAACAATCTTTGTTACATTGCAATAGATCTCATCTACCTCAATATACCAAGAAAAAGTTGGTTTTACTACAAAAATGTGATTTATCTTGTGTTGGATAAAACTTATGTTGCTGATAGGTTCATAAAAAGCTCTTCCTGTCATAGTACCTTTGATGTGGGAAGACTTAGTTGTATCCTTTGCAATGTCTTAAAGCTTGTTCTTGTAATCTTCCTTGGTCATCAATTTGTTATTGATCACAAATAGAGAAGGCAAACCATTTTTGTTCAATGCATCAATTCTAGTGAAAAACATGTTAATTGCTACCTCCAAAGTGTGACATTTCTCTATGAGCTGTACAACCAAGTTCTTATTTTTTAGAACTTTAGTTACTTCTAGGATGGTTTTTTTTTGTCATCTACTGCTAGATCAACCAACTCATATATGTTTTTGGAATTTAGGAACTTTATGACGTTGTTGGACGCAGCAAGCATTTCTCCCAATTCAATATTAACAGTGGAAATGGTTTGCTTGGATTTGTCCATCAATTCCTTCTACTCAAATATAATATGGATACATGGCCAAATTTCATCTATTTCTTCAATGATATTGTTCCATATGATTTCCTTAACATGGGCCAGTGCGTAGCCAATAGAGGACTTAGCTGCTGACTTCTTCCATACCTCTACCTGATTTTGAGCTCTTTGTAGCTCTGCTACATGAAAAGTCCCAGTATTTGTTTGGTGATATTGTAGAAGATTGACTTGAGACTGCAACCTTTTGATCTCTTCAGTATGGAGAGAGATGTTATGTACTACATTTTCTAACTAATCTACAACATCCCCTGTGCTTGTTGTAGAAGATGTGACTGTAGGAATGGCTATGATAGGGAATGCTTCCAAAGGGACAATAGTCATTTTGGCATCTTGCTCCCTTTATTTAATCATATTTTCCATCTCTGTCTCCATTTTATTCAAATGTGCACTCTACTCCATGATGAGCTTCATCATGTATGCCTTTTGTCTCTCTATTTCTTGAATATCCTTGGCCAGAGGATCTTCTGTAGCTGGAAATTTCAACTACTTCCTTAATGTTGCTATGTCTAAATTATTTTTCTTTACAAGCTCTTCTGCAACATTGATGTTTTCAGGGTCATAACCCACTTGGATCACCAGGTCCTCCAAAGTTTTAATCCTGGTGTCTTTGGCAAGTGCAAAGACCTTCTCCATCTTTAGTTGTGATTGAAAAATGGCTAGTGTAACGTGCAGTTTAGACAAAGTCATAGCAGTGTTATTGACAGTGGAAAAAATTCATTTCCCCCATGTTCTTGTGCATATCCATTTGGTTAATGGGATGTATGTCTTTTACATCAAACTCAATTGTTGTCTTCTTGTAGACTGATGCGTCCTTGGGCTGGGTAATCTATTCTTAGAGGAATGCCAATTTCCTGGAGGAGGTGTTAATTTTGAATTGGTACTTCTTCTTGGCAGCTACAAATTGGATCTCATCCATATTAAGCATTTGCCTTATGTACTCTAGAGAAAAAATTCTCATTGGGAGGAATTTAGGCAGCTTGTAAGGGGAAATATCACCCCCAAATATTCTCAATTCTGGATAATTATGATAAAGGCACCAATCCACCATCTAAACTTGGTCTGATAGTTGCAACAAATTTCTAATTTCCTCACTGATCCTCGGTTCTCTTCTACTTCTTAAGAGACTTATTGTTGGATGTACAAACATCTCTACGAACTATTTGTATGTGTATTTGGTTTGTTACCTCATCACCAGAGTAGTCCAAAAAATGAATGATTACTGGTTCCCTTCCATATCCAGCTTTTGCGAAGAAATATTGATGTTGTCTTCCTCAAAATATAAGAACATATAGACTAATACAGAAGCATACTTAAACACCTCCTCAGTCTGGAATTTGATAAAATGTTCATGAATTAAATCTACAAGAAATTGGCCAAAGTTAAACATGATCAGGGGCTTATAATCATCAGAGAAAATGGATACAAATCCTATGATGGCCTCATTTACCAGCTGATCTAAGTAGTAGCCAGGAAGGTAAGAGATGATTGTGATAATTTTCTTGGCTCTCTCAGGGAAAATAGAGGAGGTATAAGGAGGATTTTTCTTTGGCAGTGGGGCATATTCTGTCAAGAAAAGTTCTAGGGTTTTGGCCCTCTTAGTGAAGTACAATTTCTAGTACAATTCAACAAGTGATTCATAAGAAAAAGGGGTGGCATTCTCTACTGTGGGTGATTGCATCATCTAGTATATGGATTGAGGAGTGATAGTAAACAAAATTTTTCGAGTGGGGGCAATGATGGATCTTTGGCTTGGTAAATAACATGCATGACACTTCCTCACAAATTTTGGGCTGTTGTGGGCATGGGGAAAAACCTAGTGGGGAAAATTGGATTCCCACAGTTGAATGTCATTGGATTTGTCTATGTATTTTTCCTCGAGCTAGTAATTCATATGAAAAAGGTCAAAATCGCATAGAGTTTCATGGATTTTATGGTCTCTATCAGCCAAAGAGATGTGGTGAAAATCAATGGGAGGATAGATAAGAGGATTGACTGATTCTTATGGTCCCTTTTCCTTTTGAGGCATTTTTGGATAAGGCTAAGAAAAATAGTGAAAACTAGATTACAAGTTTCTATACATAGAGGGGACTTAGGATTTAAGGATAAGAATAAAGGTAATAAGGTGAACATGAGTGAGCAGATAGTGTCACTTGCGGGTGAAAATGTCAGAGTTTGGTCCAACAAACCTGTAACAAGGAAATAACAGTGTAAGTGTATGAATTCAGTAACGAGTTAGTGAGTGGAAGGGAGAATTATATAACAGTATGATTTTCCATTTGAGGGCAGCGGGGTCCTCTGGATTGACGGGTAAACAATTTAATTATTTAACAGCTTAGTTTTGGAGGGAGTGGATGTGCTTGGCAGAATCAACGGGAAAATGATGCATCACAATGGGTAGAAGAGTGGTATCGAGAGGTGGAGAAATTGCTTTTCGGAGGAGGGGGGGAGGTGGTTATTGCTTTCACCCGAGGGGGCTCTAAAATCATGTAGTGTTGACACATAGGGGCGAGCGCAGTTTCAAATAGCAACCATTTCAGACCCCGCCCCCTGATGGTAATGTTCATATGGTGGGGGGGCTGAAATGATGTGTTGGCTGTTGGATCTTGGGAGATGGAATCAGATGAGGTGAGAGGTGGTAGAGTGTTAATGTGAGGTGACAGGTTCCTCAGTGGGGTCAAATCAAAATTTCGCGTTACAATATAATTGAAATGGCAAAGTTTTTAAATGAAAAAAATTAATTCATATTAAGGAACTAATCGCATATTAACATAATTTGACATTTCGCAATGTGGCACATTTTGACTAGCAGACTATGCATTTATAAAAATATGAAATGAAGCCATTCTTTACTTTTTTCTTCCCTAACACATTATTTTTCTTTTTCCTTCTTTGTTTAGGGTAGCTAAGTTCTGTCATTTTATTGATATGGAGGTCTATAACACATTAAATTGGCCTAACATTTTAACTTTACTTTCTTTTGCATCCATATCCTAACTTAACATTTTAAAATTATTTTTGGCTAATATACTAACTTATAAAAACCAAATAATGTTACAACATCGGCTCTATTTGGGGACTACTTCCCCCTGCGGGATGCCAAGAACAAGCATGTCCAAGTGCCTTCTCCTTGAGCAATGGTGTCTTTGCTGAAACAGATACTCACCTACAAATTTTCAAAAATGAAATGAACTCTTTTGAGATTTACAAATGATGAATGGATGGATGAAAAATTAATACTCATTGTAATGTTACAAATATTTCCCATCGATTGGCAATGAGGAATACTCTCCTTCCAAATTCTGTAGGATGAATGTATTGTTCCCTTTGACTTATATAATGCTAAATGGACCAACCTAGAGGTTGTAAAATTTTTCATGCTTGCCTTTATCTTCTCTCCTTGTACCCCATCTAAGCACCAAGTCACATTTCTTGAAATTTCTTTCTCTAGACATTCTATCAAAGAGTTCTTTCATCTTATTTTGGTATCTCCTTATCTTGTACTAAATTTTATCCATGTATTCATTCAACTCAATAATTTGATTAATCCTTCTTTACAAATCATATTTTTCTCCATAAGATTCCTGGTTGAATCTCATAATAGGTAAAGCTAAATGAGTAGTAAAAACTACTTCCTTGCCATAAACTAATTAGAAAGGAGAATTTCCTGTTCATTTCTTAGGAGAAACTCGGTTTTCCCAAATTGCATGTATTAGGTGGTTGTCCCAACTCTTTTTATGGTCTTCAAGAGTCTTCTTAATGACCATAAGTAAGCTCTTGTTGGAGTACTCTCCTAGCCCATTACCCTGTGGATAGTATGGTGTAGAATGGTGTAATAGGATTGAATACTTTTGACATAACTAAATCATTTTAACACCGCTGGAAGATGCTACATTATCTCTAACAATCTATTGAGGACATCCAAATCTTGATAAAATACTTTCTTCAAGGAATTTAAGCACAACAGTATTAGTTTCATTTTTAACAGGTATGGCTTCTAGCCACTTGATAAAATAGTTTGTAATGGTTAAAATCCATCTGTGTTGATAACTTGCTTGTGGATGAATTTCCCCTATAAATTCCAACCCCCATTGTAGAAAAGGAGCATGAACCAATACTGGAACCAAAGGAAGTGCTGACAGTTTCTGTTTTACTACAAATAATTGGCATGGTATGCAACTTCTTACTCTTGATCCAACTTCTTTAAAAAGTGTCGGCCAGTAAAAACAAACTTTTAAAATTTTGTTAGTTGCTTCCTCCAAGCATAATGTCCACCACAAAACCCCACATGGAACTGATCCATAATTCCCTATGTCTCATTTGCAATTAAAGAAAGAAGAAGGATATTAAGATGGTTTCTCCATTATATATTAGCGTTGACAATGTAGTATTTAACTGCTTTAAGTTTCAGGGATTTGCACTACTTCAAGTTAAGATCATTTGGACATTGAAAATCCCTAAAAAAGTACACAATATTAGAGGACCAACGAGAGAGTAGATATTTCTCATCTCTGTGAAAAAGAATGGCTTGCTCTGAGGAAATAGGTTCTTGTGGTTTCTCCCCTTCTACAAGAGGAGGAGGTTCTTGTGGATTCTCCTCAGACATTAAGGAAGGTTCTTGTGGATTCTCCCCTGATATTAAGGAAGGTTCTTATGGAGTCTCCTGAGATGAAATTTTAAAAACCAGATTTGTCCCCAATATTTTGAAATTGGATTCAGCTAATAATTTGGCTAGGCCTTGGCTTTTCACTAGCTTTGTGGTCTTAATTTCATGTTCAAATTCAAGGATTTTAGCAATCCATCTCCCTCTTCTTCCATCAGTATCAGGTTCAGTCAAAACAGTTTTAACAACATGAATAGGGACATAAGTTGTAATGTGTCAATGCAGTACATATGTTCTAAAGGCTCTGAGGGATTGAATTAAGGCATAAGGTTGTTTTTCAATAATATCATACCTAAGTTCAACATCCCTCATAACTTTGGAAAAGAAGGCTATAAGCTGGTCAACACCATTTTTGTTCTTCTTTAAAAGTACAACAGCTAAGGCTGTCTCAGATGAAAAATAAAATATGCTAAAAGGTGAAGAATAATCAGGGCTAGCTAATGTAGAGGCCTCAGATACAACCTTTTTGATTTGATCAAAAGCATATCTAGTAGAAACTATCAATTTCACTTCACTGTTTTTCTTTAGCATATCAATTATATTCTTAACTATCTCTGCATAATTAGGGACGAAACTTCTGAGAAAATCAACCTTTCCAAGGAAGGTTTGTATCTCTTTCTTATTCCTTGGTAAAGATAGGGTCTGAATAGTTGAAAGTCTCTTTGGGTCAATTATAACTCTCTCCTTGGAGATTATATGTCCTAGTAGTTTCTCTTCCTTTACAGAAAATAAAGGATTTTTTGGATTGATGGATATGCCAAATTTTATGCACTTGTGAAAAACCTTGCTCATGTGTTTTAAATGATTTTCATTTGAATCAGAAAAAATAGTTAAATCATCTAAATAAATGATTGTAAATTCAAATGTTTTACGTACAAATGTTAGACCCATGGCTCTCTGGAAAGTGTCTCCAACATTGTTTATCTGAAATGGCATTCAATCATACATAAATGTACCCCAAGGAGTGGTGAAAGTAGTTTTGTGTTGGTCAGCTTGACTTACAATGATTTGGTTCTAACCATAGAATCCATCTAGCATAGAAATCCTATTTCCACTTGGAACTTTCTGTAGTAGATGATCCATTTTGGGCAATGGATAGTTATACTTCAAATATTATTTTTTTAGATTTCATAAGTCTATGTTGCCATCCTAAATTGCCCTATTTTCTACCCCATTTCCATCAAAATCAACCTATGTTTTATCTCAATAAAAGACCCTTCTTTCCTGCACTAGTAGAAGATAGTTACCCGTTCTTGTACTTGCTCATATTTTATATTAAGATTTATTAAATCACTTTATCAATAATTTTCTATGGATTTCATGCCTATTTACATATCTCTTGTAACTCATATTAATTTCCTAGAGTAATCATGGAACTTAGTATTAATTATGAATGAGTGTGACTAGTGGAGGTATAATCCTGCACTGCCACGAAGACTGTTTGGGATTTCTGAGAGGCCAAATCTTCCATGAGGACAGGTCTTTATCCTTGACTCCGAGTATAGTTGTTGATGGACTAAAGAATGATAACACGTGTTGCACAATCAGGGAATATTTTCTCAAGTTAGGTTACGGCCAAGGGAAATTCATGTGTATTATAACTGCTAGCCAAGTGTGTAATTTCGGTTTCTATGTCTATTTGGCCAAAACGACAAAATAAGAAATGTCTCTAATCAGTGCAAACATCGAGAGATGAAAAGGATATACAAGATATAGATCATATGTAGGAGAAGGCTAGTTGGCGAACCATCAATTGTAATTCTGTTTTATGTAATCTGGTTATCACCTTAGCTTTGGGGCTGGACTGCTCTGTTATGTATATTTTTTGAATCGAGTAATACAAATGAACTACCATGATTTGGATACACAACATCTAATTTACCTTTGATGTATATTTGAAGTACTGAGCTTTTTCGTTCCTTAGAAGGGGAACAAGCTAGTTGGCTAGGGCCCAGCCAACCCATCTCATTTACCCTCGCTTTAGTTATTTGGAAAGACAGTGTGGATATTTCTTTTGTAGCTTTGTGATGTTATAGTTATAATCAATATCCTTCAAGTTCTAATTTAAGATATCTTTGGTAGCTAACGTGTGAAACGGATCCATGGTTTGAGAGTTAGTTGTGTTTAATTTTTTTATGAAATACCTTTCTTGCATTTCATTTACTCTAAATCTTTGTTTTAACTTGTTTTCGAGCAGTTCATGCAAAGGAATTCTTTCCTACACAAGTGCATGTGGTTGCATGCACTTTGGTTTAATGATTTGGTTGCAGCAAACAATGAAACACTTACCTGCATATTATTTCCAGTTATTTCGCAAGTGAATGAATCATTAACTTAGTAACTATCTTTAGAATTAAAAGTACATCTTTAGAGGGTCTGCAAGCAGTTCCGTAAAATTATCATAAACGTATTATACTTGCAAAGAACATAAGCACTTCAAATGGATTACTAAATTTAGTTAACACATGCAAAATAATTAGACTACTCTTTAATTCTTTTGAAGTGATTTTATTTCATGAAGTTTATTTCCTTTGCAAGGTTTAATGAATTGAAGCATTTCCTTTCTTTGAGATAACTTACTTCAGAATTTCATTTACAGTTGCAATTTTTTCATCACATCTTTCAGTCCTTTCGAAATTAATTTTGAAACTGGGTGAAGGAAGCTCTACCTTGGTCCAAGAGCCGGTCTCTTGTCACAGAAAAAGAGTGCTCTATGTCCTTAGGCTTAGAGCACCTTCACTAAGAGGCAAGTCTTTAGTAAGGAAGGTGACATATACTTTTGGACAGAGATATTGTACCTGCACTAGTGCAAGTAGATTGTAACAGTGCAAGGACATGTTGTTTGAGTGGAATGAAGATAAGAAGGAAGACATAATTCTGCAAGGGCCCACTTGTCAAACTGTTAGCCATCCATCTAAAGATGAACATAGCATTTCATTACAACATTTAATATTGTTTACATTGTGTCGAATATCTTTACTTGATTTACATGCAAGTTGTCTTTTACATTCTAGCACTAGAGTTGCTTTGGTTTCAATTACCTTTCTGATTGTCTTCTGTCTGATTCTGCAAAGAATTTCCTTTAAGAAGTAGGATTAGGGATAGGAAAAGTTCATACCATTTCTAGCATTTCCTGTGCTTCATCTCTAACTTGACAAAACCCTCTAGTTGACAATTAAGTGTTGAAGAGTTTGCTAAAGTACAATTCCTACACCCAATGTTTTGTCATTGTTACCAGGGAGGCAATTCGAATTGGTAAGAATTTTCCATTTTTTACAATAGGCATAAGTCTACTATTATGTTTTCCTGTAGTGTGCTTCTATTGTTTGAAGGATTTTATAGGTGTTGATTTAGTTTTTTGAAACTTGACGTTTTTATTTGAATTTCATTTTGTCATTTTTTTGAAATGAATGCCTAAATGAGGTAGGGGTCTGAAGCTCGCTAGGGGCCAAAGAAACACTACCAAATCTGAAACAAAACTCATATTTTTCCTTCTTCTGCGGGCATAAAGTCCAAACAAACTCAAACACATCACGCAAGAACAGTCCACCTAGGCCCTGGTAGTGATGGTTTAGGTGTGACACAACCCGTAAAGGGGAAGAAGGGGACGACTATAATCCATAGTCAGCCTTCTCAGCAGGTTGAGAGTGGTTCAAGTGGAAGAGAAAAAATGGAAGATATGGAAGACCATGCAGAAGGAAGTGGTGAAAATTAAGTAAATCAGGAACAGTCCACTTTCAAATTCATGATTGTGGATCCCGATACACAAGTATAGATGAAAAATATTTCACCATCAACTATTCCTCATTTTTATCATAAGGTACAAGAAGACCCAAACTTTTTCTTATTCTAGTTTGATATTTTGTGTATAATTTATGATTATTCATTTGATGCACAGAAGTTAAAGTTGTTTCCTGCAACTCTTAAGGACGCAACACTCTGGTAGTTCATGGGACTAAGAGGAAACACTATATCTTCTTGGGAGAAAAAGAAGAGAGTCTTCTTGTCAAAATATCAGGAATATTGTAAAACTAGAGATATTCGAGATGAAATATTTACTGTTGTGCAAAAGGATGATGAGACTTTAGAGGACTACTTAGAGAGATTCCTATATATCCTTCAAAGGTCAAAGCAAAAATTTGATCCAAGTATCATTAGAACCTTGTTCTTACGTGGGCTCATTGATGATGCTAGAAATAATTTAAATCTGTTAGGACAAGGGGATACTGCTCGAAATATTATTGATCAGATGTATGACTTGTGTAGGAAATTCTCAAGGAACCAATATAGATCTAGTATAGGAATCCAGAATAAAGACAGAAAAATCGAATCTACTGATGCTATGATTTTTGGATTAGAAAACAAAATGGATACTATGAATATTGAAACAATGAATACTATTAGTAAACAAATAGTCTCTTTGAATTTTCAGCACAAACTTATAGAAGAGCAAGAGATATTGTCTATTTTCTATCCTAAATGTAGAAGAAAGCATCCTTTAAGAGAATGTCCTCTAGGTATTAAAGAAACTAATAAATGTGTAATTTGTGCAGATAACCAGGCTACAAATAAGTGTCCCTCTATAACTGGGTTGAAAGATGTACTTCAAGGGGCAAAACCTAAAGCTGAGTCATTGCATGCTATGGGATCATGAAGGAATTGGCCTCAGGAAAGTGAAAGTATGGTTCTTGAATCTCCACCACATTTTTTTGGTTATAATGCACATTCATATTCCTATCATAACACTAGTCACTCTCAGCATTGTTAGCATGGGAATCAATATCGATATGGACAACCCTCCCAATCTTGGCAACAAGGTTGGAGAGGGCCAAACCATTCACATCATTCACATAATTCCTATCATGTGCCTAAGCAATCATACCCTCCTACATATGCACCTTGCCCAATGTTTCAACCATCAATACCTCAACTGGGTCAACCTATGCCACCATTATTGTTACCTCCACAATTTCAACCTTCTCAACTGCTTACTTAACCTTTACCCAACCCCAATAATAATGCAATACAAATGATCCATTATATGACCCCTCTTTCTTCGTCTACATTTCAGACTATGCCGGTTGGAGTTAATGATCTCCAATTGGGATTAGGGAAGGTAGTCACCTTAGAAAATAAAAAGAATCCCATGGTGATTATTGATGAGGAGGAGAGGAGAAAACTCCTAAGCATTCTGAAAATGGTGACACCATTCAGCCTATCCTTGTACATTATAAGCCCTTGTCATCTTCATCCAACTGACCTCCCTACTGTGAGAGGATAGTTGTGGAGAAGAAAGACCCCATTCCTGAGTCTAGCCTCGCTTCCAAGCTTAGGAACCCTTTTATAAGGGTACCTTTGCTCCAAACTATTAAAAAGATCCACATATGTACAAAAATCATTAGGGAACTCTATCTCAAGAATCTAGGAAGGAGAATATTGGAAGCCCAAACCATTCATTTTGTTGGTAGAGCAACAAAGTTAATGACTAGATGTATGCACATGGAAAATTATACCAACCCCAGAAACCCTGTTGTCTCTGTTCAGATAAGTGATGTTCTTCTCCCCAATGTACTTATAGACCTAGGGGAAGCCATTAACGTTATGACCAAGAAAACCATGGATCAACTTGGATTGGTCCGTATTCATCCTACTCCCATTGTACTTGAACTAGCAGATCGATCTAAAATCAAGTGGGAAGTGGTGTTGGATGATGTGGTCATTTCCCTAGATTCTTGGGAATATCTCGCAGATTTCATTATGCTTTAACCAAAGAACCCTGTCGGAGGGCATCCCTTGATCTTGGGATGACCATGGCTTGCTACAACCGATGCTTATATCAGATGTCATTCTGGTGATATGTATATTTCCTATGGGGATTCGAGAAAGAAATTCACCTTATATCCACTCGCTAGATCTATTTAGGAGCTTTAAGACACTTTATGGTTAAACTACAATAGTCATGAGGAGAGTGAGCCTATTTCCTTGATACAATAGGATGCTAAGTCCTCACAGGAGGGTGACATTCAAGACTTCCTAAACAATCTAGACACAATCCCTAATTTTGAGTCATTGAGTCAGATTTTTAGTCTAGATTTTCAGGAAGGATATAGCTCTCTAGCTCCATCATCACCATCTCTAGTGACATCTTTGTGTACTCTTGAGCCTGATACTACTCTTGTTGAGATTAGTCCAAGTAAATCCTTGTATATCAGTTCCGAATTGGATCCTTCTCAGTAAGAACAACTTGTGAATTTGTTGCAAAACCATCTTGATGCCTTTGCATGGGGTAATCAAGACATCAAAAAGCATACCTCCTGAAACTTATACACACCATATCTATATTCAGGATGGAGCCCGACTGGTCCAACAACCCCAAAGGTGAATGAATCCAACTCTAAGATACATTGTAAAGGAAGAATTGCAAACAATCTTAGATACTAATTTTATCTATCCCATTTCTAACAGCCAGTCAGTCTCTCCATTAGTATTAGCCCCAAAGAAAGATGGGAGATGGCATATTTGTATTGACTACAAAGAATTGAATAAAGCCACCCTCAAAGATTACTTCTCCCTTCCTTTCATCGACCAAGTACTTGATACCCTTTCTGGTAAGAAGTACTTTTCTTTTGTAGACGACTTTAGTGGATATAACCAGATACAGATAGCACGCAGGGATCAATACAAAACCACTTTTACATGTCCATGGGGTACATTTTCTTATTGAGTTCTTCCCTTTGGGCTATGTAATGCCCCAGATACCTTTCAAAGGGAATTCTTGGCTATCTTTGTTGACCTTGATTGCGTAGAAATCTATATGGATGATTTCTCTGTGTTTGGTGATTCATTTTAGGATGTCCTCAAGAATATAGAAAAAGTTCTCCTTCACTGCCAAGAAGCTTATCTCGCCTTCAGTGAGAAGAAGTGCAGATTAATGTGCAAGGCGGGAGTGGTTATTGGCCATCTTATTTCCGAAAAAGGTATCCAGGTTGACCCTGCAAAAATAGAAGTCATTTTGAGTCTTCCTATACCCAAAACTCAAAGGGAAGTGTGAGGTTTTCTAGGACATGCAGGCTACTATAGGAGATTCATTGAGAATTTCTCCAGGATAGTTACCCCTCTCTTCCAATTTTTGGCTAAAGAGAGTGAGTTTTCTTGTTCCACAGCTTACCAATAGTCTTTTGAGACATTGAAGGAAAAATTAGTTCAGGCACTAGTATTGAGAGGACCAAACTGGTCCCTACAATTACATATTTCCTTTGATGCCTCAGATACTGCTATAGGCACAACTTTAGGACAATAAGAAGAAAAACAATCTTATGCTATTTATTTCATTAGTAAAAACTTATCACCCGGTGAACTCAATTATATGGTGACTTAGAAAGAGTTATTAGCTATAATTTTTTCCATTAATAAATTTAGACATTATATTACAAGATATGATGTTTTTGTACATATTGACCATTCCACTATAAGATATTTGATGAGTAAAACAATAACTAGTGGTAGAGAGACTAGGTGGTTGCCATTATTATAGGAATTTAATATTACCATTGTTGATAGAATAGGAAAGTCAAACGTAGTAGCAGAATATCTTTTAAGATTAAATAATTCTGGTGAAGCAATTCTTGTTGATGATGATTTTCCTGACGAACATCTTTTTGTTGTGTCAACAAAATCTACATGGTTTGCTGACATAGCTAACCATTTAGTGAATGGAAAATTACCATCTCACTTATCCGGTCGTGAAAAGTGGAATATCATTCAGGAAAGTGTTGCATACTCCCGGATCAAAGGAGACCTCTTTTACACCAGAGCAAATCTCATTATTCGTAGATGTGTAAGAGAGGAAGAGGTGTTTGATATATTAAAATATGCCCATGATGAACCATGTGGGGGTCAATTCGCTAATAAACAGACTGCATACAAAGTGTTATGAGCTAGCTATTTTTGGCCTTCCTTGTTCAAGTATGTCAAATAGCATGTCAAGTGGTGTGATAGCTATCAGAGAATAGGCCAGCCTAATCAAGCCAATGAAATGCCGTTATGTCCTCAGGTTATGATTGAGCCTTTCGAAAAATGGGCCATTGATTTTCTAGAACCAATAAATATTGCATCTTCAAATAAAAAACATATTTTGGTTTGTACATATTTTGTTACAAAATGGGTAGAAGCTAAATCTGTTTCTTTTGCTACTAAAGGAGTTGTTGTTGATTTTCTTTTTACTGAAATATTTACTAGATTTGTTGTGCTTAGATAAATTATTTCTGACAATGGATTGCAGTCTATTTCCAATCTGGTATAGGGTGCGATGGAGCAATACAAAATAGAGCATAGGAAATCTACAACGTATCACCCGCAAGAAAATGGTTAGGTGGAGTCCACAAATAAGGTGATTGAGTCCATCCTCACAAAGATGGTATACATGCACATAAAGGATTGGGCTAAAAAAGTACCAGAAGCATTATGGGCCTATCGAACCACTTGGAAAAATAACACACCATATGAGCTAGTGTACGGGAAACAAGTCCTCTTGCCGATAGAATTCTAGATCAAGACTTTCAAGATTGCAGTCCAATCGGGACTACATCTCTCTGAAGCACAACATCAACACCTTCTACAATTAAATGGGTTAAATGAAACTGAAGGGATGTTGTTCAATAGAAAATCTTGGTTCAACAACAGTGAAAGAAGTGGCATCACAAGTCCATTCAGAAGAAGCAGTTCCAACCAGGTGATTGGGTTGTTATTTACTATTCGAGATTCAAGCATTTTAAAGGAAAATTCCATACATGCTGGACGAGACACTATGAGGTGGTCAATGTGTTTGAAAATGGAGCAGTAGAAATCAAAAACTATTGATGGATAGAATTTTGTGTTCTTGGTAAATGGTCATAGATTGAAGGTATATTTTCATCCCCTTACTAAAGTAGATTTTATGCAACAAGTCCAACAACCATTTGAAAATAAGTTCGTTGGTGGTAACACCAACCTCTTGAAGAACTGATTCCTTCTTGTCCTTATTAAAAAAAAACAATATCAAAGAAACATAAAAAGAAATAAATAATAGAAATAAAAAGTATAAAAAGAAAAAACATTTCCTGTAATTATGAAAATCATTTGAATGACATGATTGCAGAAGGATCAACTTGAAAACCATCATGCTGGCAGGAAGATCAAAATTTCAATAAAAAGGGAATGTTACTTAATTTTTAGATATGTTGGATGCCACCAAGAAGAAGCAGGTTCATGAAACTGAGCACTTACCCAAGTTTGGAGTAACTAGCATGCACATTTTTATCCAAGTAAACAGTTACTTCCCACTACAGTTATTTTTTCCTGCACTAGTGCAGGTAGATTTCAAGGTAAAAATGTTGTCTTTCTTCTATTTCCCATTTCGAAATTTTCCACTACGTTCTTTTCTAAATTCCACAATGAATTACTTCCTCTTTCTACCGAGAAACTACCCTTACCCGATTTCGTAAAATCCCTCTTTTCCCTTGAATTTTTTCCCACATCCCCATCCCATTTCGTTTATCGCTCTTGGTGATATTGTTTCTAAAATCCCTACTGTAATATTCCTTCCGATTCTATAATTTTTACCCCTTTCCCACTTCTTTATTTCCTGATAAATTGATTGCAGAATTTGATGCAGTCAATCCATAAGTCATGTTCAAGAAACACTAAAGGATGGAAAATACATTTTTCTTGTATAATGAGACAATTTTTTTAAAGTCCGGCTATAGAAGTATGTCTTATCAGATTCTCTATTTGGTAAAAGTCTCTGGTGCAAGAACAACACATTCCAAGCACAACAGTGCAAGCAGGTTTGGTGTAGAAATACAGTTGACTAAGAAAGCAATTTACATACTCCTGGAGTGGTTTATCAGGGATATTTATGGGCCTACACTTTCCTGCACATGTGCTAATATGTTATCTCATTCCATGTTTTAATTGATGCTTTGTTTCATTATTTACTAATCTAGGAAGAAATATTTAAAGTGGAAGATGTGTAAGGTTTGAAATCTAATCTTTTTAATAAACGCTGAAGTATGTCTGATTGAATTATGATGTTGGTTGTGGGATGGTACTCTTGTCCTATAACCTGCACACCCTCCTTGAAATAATTCCACACTCCCTGACCAATATTAGCTTACCCGTAATCCGATCATTGTAATTATTATGCTAACACCACCTATACCACCATTGCATCTAGTCATTACGATTCACCCAGAGTGGGCTGACACGAATCAACACATGATATTAGGGGTGTTGTTCCATCATAGCCAAGTGAGAGGGGGTTTGAAAATATGGAGGGCGATGAACCTTTGGCATAAAACTCTCAACGAACGTTGGAGTCACTAGGAAATTCCTTTGAGGGTGTGAACATAGTGAAGTGGAGTGTGGTTCGAAATGGCACCTGTGAGAAGTGAACCATTGTCTTTACAGGAAATTGAACAAACCATCGAGTACAGGAACAATCTTGCACTATTGCAATAATGTGGGTTCCTTTCATCTCTACATAAGTTTGACGGGTTCAACACGGTAGTGGCATTAGAGTTCGCAAGGACATTCAAAGAAGGTCGAGTTAGGGTTGGGTCCTTAAAATTCAAAATTATAGAGGATTTCATTGCACAAGCAACAAGCTTGCCACTTACAAGGGAGCACTAGTTTAAAAAGGAGCGGCTCGCGAAGAAGCGTTGGCACTAGTTCGTGGTCGACAAGAAAATCAAGGTTGATTGGAGAAAGGGACTTCCACAAACTTCCATGGCCGGGAGGTGGCGACATCTACTGTTTATATTGAAGAAGTTTATAATTGGAGAAGGATGTTATACCTTGTCATTTTTTATACCACCTTCTATTTCTGTTGCATTTCGAGCCAGGAAAATTAATTATTTTTCCTCAATTCTTTCTCAGGAGCCTTGAGAAGATGAAGAAAAACATGCAGAGTGGAAGTGCAATCGAGGTTTCAGACAAGCTCTTCCATCGTGGGCTTATTATGAATTTGGTCAAGAAGAAGTTAGAAGAAAAGGGGATAACGTGGGGAGCGTTTCTAAAATAATTCCAAGCGAGGAGTGTAGAAGAGTCTACTAGAACGAGTTCAAATAAGAAGAGAAATGCGGAGACATTGTCTCCTTCCAAGCGAAAAGGTAAAAGTTCACCAGTGAATGCAAATAAGAGGGCTGTTGAGAACACTCCACCCGCGGCGAAGAAGAGGAAGATAAGAACCTCATTGAGGAGGAAGACTATCGCCCAAGGGATGAACCAGTTGACTTCTCTAGTCGTAATCTATGAAACAACCCAATTTTCCCCCACAATTCATAATCTCTCGGTGGTTGTAGACACAGTGGCACACACTGTGGAAGATGAGGAGAATGTAGAAGATGATGTCCTATTGTCAACATTTATCAGCAGGCTAAGGAGCAAAAAGATGGCATCAACATTGAATACTAATGAAGTCCAAGCAGAGGAGGATGAAGAGGAATAGGATGCAAAGGGTCTTGATAATTTCAGCCAACCAGACGTAGAGATCCTTAATGATCTTGAGGAGTAGGTTACTAAAGACCCTATGATTTTTGAAGGTCAGGGTATTGAAGACCCTACGATTTTAGAAGGGCAGGGTACTAAAGACCCTATGTTTTCTAAAGTTCAGGGTATTGAAGACCCTGTAGTGTTCAAAGTATAGCGTACTGAAGTCCCTACAGTTATAGAAGAATGGGGAATTGAAACCCCTACTGATTTGGAAAGACAATGCGTTGAATCCCCTAAGAAGTTGAGAGAATAGGGTGTTAAGAGCCCTGAGAGATTGAGTGCACAAGGCATGGAGATTGGTGGGGGCATCCAAACCCTTAGTGACAGGAAAACCATGAGCATAGAAACTCTCAGCAATGTCATAAACATACTTTCAACAGCCTTGAACTTGATGATGATGGGACTTGTTTCGAGTCCGTGGCAGAAAAGACATTCATGCCTGAAGATCTTAGCACAACACCCCCCACTCTTTTCCTTAATAGTAGAATAGTAGATCTGGAGTAACAAGTCCATGATCTGGAGGCTTTCAACCAGGTCATGAAAGAGAAAAGTTGGTAGAAACAAAGCGAGGTGGAGTTACTTGTAGAAGTAAAGAGGAAAAAGAAACAAGTAAATGTATGGAAGTATCAAGGTTCCAAATGTTATAGATGCCTCAAGAAGGTGACTAAGTATTTGTGAAAAGCTGGAGACAAGAAGCCAAAGATAGTAAACACAGGAATAAACATTGAATTTCAAGATTGAGGAGTTGGCCATTCATTTTTGAAGGTTTTTTGCATAGGTATAATGTTGTGTGAGGACACACAATAGCTTAGGTATGGGAGGATGTTGGTATCCTAAATTGCCCTATTTTCTACCGCATTTCCATCAAAATCAACCTCTGTTTTATCTCAATAAAAGACACTTCTTTCCTGCATTAGTACAAGATAGTTACCTATTCCTGCACATGCTCATATTTTATATTAAGATTTATTACAACACTTTATTAATAATTTTTTATGGATTTCATGCCTATTTACATATCTCTTGTAACTCATATTAATTTCCTAGAGTAATCATGGAACTTAGTGTTAATTATGAATGAGTGTGACTAGTGCAGGTAGATTCATGCACCGCCACGAAGACTGTCCTAGATTTCTGAGAAGCCAAATAGTCCATGAGGATGGGTATCCATCCTTGAATTTGACTCTAGCTGCTGTAAACTAAAGCAGGATAATAGGTAGCACATAATCATGGAATATTTTACAAAGTTAAGTTATGGCCAAGCGAAATTCATGTCTATTATAATTGTTGGCCAAGTTTGTAATTTCGGTTTCTAAGTCTGTTTGGTTGAAAGGCCTGAATAAGAAATGTTTGTAATTAGTGAAAATGGCCAGAGCCAAAAAGGTTATATAAGATATCTATCATAGATAGGAGGAGGCTCGTTAGCAAACCATTGACTGTAATTTTGTTTTATGTAATCTGGTTATCACCTCAGCTCTAGGGCTAGACTGCTCTATTATGTATATTTGTTGAATCGAGTAATACAAGAGAATTGCTATGATTTTCATACACAACGTCTAATTTATCTTTGATGTATATTTGAAGTGTTGAGATTTTTCATTCCTTAGAAAGGGAATGAGCTGGTTGGCTAGGGCCTGGCCAACCTAGCTTGTTTATCGCTCTTGCTTTTGTTATTCAGAAAGAAGCTGTGGATATTACTTTTGCGGTTGTGTGATGTTATAGTTTTAATCTCTACCTTTCAAGTTCTGATTTAAGATATCTTTGGTAGCTAACGCGTGAAACAAATCCATGGTTTGAATGTTAGCTATGTTTACTTTGTTTATGAAATATCTTTCTTGCATTTCCTTTACTCTCAATATGTGTCTTTCCTACACCAGTGCATGCAGTTTCCTACACTTTGGTTTAATCATTCGATTGTAGTGAACAGTGAATCACTTATCTACATATTTTTTCCAGTTGTTTTGCAAGTGAATGAATCATTAACTTAGTAACTGTCTTCAGCAGTAAAAGTACATCTTTAGAGGATCTGGAAGCAGTTGTATAAAATTACCATAAACATATTATACTTGTAAAGAACATAAGCATGTTGAATGGGTTAGTAAAGTTAATTAACACATGCAAAACACTTAGACTACTGTTTGATTCTTTTGAAGTGCTTTAATTTCATGGATTTTATTTCCTTTGCAAGGTTTAATGAATTGAAGAATTTCCTTTTTCACATATAATTTACTTCAGAATTTCATTTATAGTTTGAATTTTTTTCAGCACATCTTTCAGTCCTTTTGAAAGTAATTTGGAAACTAGTTGAAGGAATCTCTGGCTCAGTGCAAGAGCTGGTCTCTTTCATACAAATAGAGTGCTCTAATCCCTTAGGCTTAGATCACCTTCACTAAGACATAAGTCTCTAGTAAGCAAGGTCACATATATTTTTACACAGAGATACTATACCTAAACTAGTGCAAGTAGATTGTAATAGTACAAGGACAAGTTGTTTGTGTGGAAGGAAGATCAGAAGGAAGATAGAATTCTGTAAGGGCCCATTTGTCAGACTCTTATCTAGCCATCTGAAGATGAACAAATCATTTCATTACAACATTTAATATCATTTCCGTTGTGTGGAATCTCTTTTCTTGATTTACATGCAAATTGTTTTTTACGTTCCAACACTAGAGTTTCTTTGGTGTTAATTAACTTTTTGATTATCTTTTGTCTAATTCTGTAAAACATTTCCTTCAAAAAGTAGGATCAGAGATAGGAAAAGTTCGTACTATTTCTAGCATTGCCTGTGTTTGTCTCTAAGTTTACGAAACCCTCAAGTTGACAATTAAGTGTTGACGAGTTTGCTCAAGTGCAATTCCTACACCCAACAGTCTACACATAGCATAATCTCACCATTTTTCTTTCCAACAACAACTAGGTTGGGTACCCAATCATAATACCTTAAAGGTACTATGATTTGAGCATCAAGTAGCTTTTCAAGTTCTTTCTCAATGGTTGGAAGTAGTATGGGATTTATTCTTCTTAGTTTTTTCTGAAAGGGTCTTTCTTTTAGTTTCAAAGGAATATTATGCACAATCGAGGATGCATCATAAGTTTTTAACTCATTATAATACCAGGAAAAAACATCTTTGTAATTTTTAAGAAGATTCAAGTATTTGATTTTTACATCCAAAGTCAAGGTTGATGACAATTTAACATTCCTCACATCATTCAAAATTCCAACATTGCATTCTTCAATTTCTTCTTCAGGTGAGTTAAACAAGGGCTTTTTAGAGACATCATTATTATCAAATAGTCTTTCCAATGGAAATGATCCTTTAGGAATAAAATTATTAGCTAATTTGATGATATCATGATAAAGAATTTTCAGACTGAATGAAGTTTTTGGACATTGGTGATTTGATTATTGAACATCTTTGTTATCTTCTTCAATTTCCATATTTGAGAATTCATCAATGACTTGAAGGAAATATTTTAATTGTTCATCATCTTCCAAAATATGCCATTATTTAAGTTTATCAGGAATTGATGGTCTATACTTGACTTGAATCTGGTATTCTAAGAATACTGGCTCAGGGATGTTGAAAGAGATTGTTGAGACAACTAGTGTGTTAGCATGCATATTTTCATTTCCGGGAATAGCAGTTATGTTAAATCCTTGTAAGAAATTTTCAATTGTGTTCCAAGCTTCATTTCTATAGTACCTAAGTCTTGCTTTTTTTGTCTAACAAAGGTTTCTAACCCGGTTCACTATAAGCTCAGAATTAGAAAAGACACTCAAGTTTTGAACCTTTAAACTCTTAGCTACCTCAAGACTAAGAAGAAAAGCCTTATACTCAACCACATTATTGGTGACATAAAATTCAAGTTTACATTACTGAGTTATGTTTTCTTTATTTCGTGAAATTAAAAACATTCCTACTCCTGCTCCTTTTCAGTAAGAGCCATCAAAATAAGGTTTCCAGGTATATGATTCTCGAATTTTAGGTTTTAAAAGTATATTTTCAATGGAAAGTTGAGTGTTTTATGAATTTTGTTAATATAACTGAAAGCAACCAAAATCCTAATCTACTGCATAGATAGGGTGGTCTTTTTCTTGATCATACCTACAAACAATATGAAGGAATCTAACTTCCCTATATAACCTTAAATGTTCACCTCCATATACTAGAATAATAGCAAAAGACATGTCCTTCTAAGGTGATCCTCCTAGTTTAGCACAACATGATCTAGATAGGAGCATGCCAAACATGGCAAGAATATCAGTGACAACTATGTTTAAGACTATACTCTTGATAGGTATTTGAGCTAAGGTCAGAACTAGGTCTTTGATCAATCCTAGGCATGGTACTTTCTTTAAATCGAAGATGTAAATATCATGATAAGAATGAGTAACTTGTAATTGAAGGTGGTCCATAATTACCTTTGGCATAAGGTTATGAGAAGCTCTAGAATCTAGCATGCAGTTATACAAAAGAAAGTCATGAGCCTTTAAGGTTACATAAAATGGTGGAACAATTTCATCAATCCTATAAGAACTAGGGCCAAACACTACTAAGGGATTTTCATATTGCAAACGAATAACATCCTCCTTAGCATCTACACTAGAGGACTGTATCCATTCAGACACTTGATTTTTATAACCAGGGTTTTTGGAAATTTTAGCTAAAGGTATATGAATATTGACCCTTTCCAATTCCTTTTCAATATTAAAATTTGTCAAAATAGTCTTGTCCGATGAAAAGGTTTCAGTGGATGACTCTGTAGTTTGAGGTTTTGGAGTTTGTGTTTGGATGGATTTTATTGTAGGTTCATCTATAGTGGTAGATTTTGAAGTTCTACCTAGACATGATCTTGGTCTTAGATCATACCTCTTATTTAATTCTGTAGTTAGAAATTTAGAGAATGCTTGGTATTTTGAAAGTTGAGCATCTTCTTGTTCGTTTCAAAAGACTGAGGTGAATATGAAGGAACTATTGCCATTTGTACTATTGTAGAATCAATATTATTTATATCTCCAATAATTAAACAACCTGTACCATGTGGTTGTTGATCATCAATCTACAACAGTGATTGAACATTTTGATCAGGACCTGGTCTCTGAAGAATCTGAACTTGAGGATTTTTTCCGAATTGAGTTTGAGCTTGAGGTTTGAAAACAGTTTGTGAGCAGTTCTAGGTTGTGTTTAAATTTTAGAAATCCTATTAGAAAGGTTTCTAAGTAAAGATGTAATTTCATCATATTTTTGATCTTCAAGTTTACCAGAAGTACACCTATTAGCTTCTACCACTATAGCATCTATCTTCATGTCTTCTAATGTATTAGAAAACCTTTGCCTTACCATGATTGCAAAGTCATCTTCAAATGCTTTGGAAAATATCACGTTTGCAACTACTATTGATAGTTTACAATCAATAGGAATTTTATGATAGAGTTTGTTAAATCTTTCGATGAATTTAACAATGCGTTCACCAGGGTTTCTCTTCAATTCTTAAAATTTTGTGAGAAAGTAAACAAGATCTTTATTCCCACCCATTGGTTTTTAAAGATACTTATGAGCTCATTCCATGTTCTAATAGATTTAGCTCTATGTTGGGTCCCTATAATACTAGTGATTACCCCATTACTATGGCAGTTGTACCCCTTATTAATATTGTTGTGCCCCTATTGCCCCCATATTGTTATTACTGCGCCCCATAGAATCCCTCTATTGTTATTTTTGTGGCTTTATATTATTATTATTAGGTCAGATGGGTTATATTGTGACTCCTTTAGACTCCTATATATAGAAAGGAGTTT